>JAGFPH010000370.1:54571-68716 GCA_018207615.1 Philaenus spumarius
GACGAGAGCACATTGTTTTGAATCGGTTCGATTTTTAGGAGAAATTTTGATTGAAATGTTTGTTTTGGACAAGTTTATTGAGCAGTAGATTTTTACACACTGTTTTTAACGGATGCGGAGCCAACAGAAATTGTAGACCGGGCTTAAATCACTAATAATTACAAAAAAAATCTATTTTTAATGAGTGCAAATTTTCAAGATGATTGATGCCGAACTATCGAGTCTGCCAGATTATAGAGTGCCGGATTATCGAGGTCTTACTGTGCCTACATTTTACATAACAAAATTTTCTTTTTTAGTATTAACTTTAAAATGTACGTAAATTCGCAAGCCAAAAAACGTTACAGCGGGCCATGTGTTGAAAACAAGCCTGAACCTCATAGATTGTTGTCATTAATATACACAAATTGTGTTGTATTGTGCCATTATATTTTCATATGCATTCTATCACCTTTATAAAGAAACTATATGAAAGTTAGCGCTGTTTAAAGTTGTGACTATGCCGACCTCTAGTAGTTAAAAGCAGAACTAGGAAATATTAAATATCCCCAATTTTTAGTAAAGTAAGTTAAAGACACGCTCTTATATTATGCTTTACGAGTAGCACTTGTGATGCTCATAAAAACATAATATTTCTTAAATGTTGTTTAACAGTTTTGTTGTGAAAATATATAATGAGTGTAAATATTCAGACCATTCGGCATTTCATTCATCAAAAATCAGTTTAATTCTCAGACACGGCCAAATGTGTTGTTAGATTTTCTTCAAATTTTACATGAATATTCGTTGAAGACATTTAAAAAACGAGCACAATAACTTGTATGTCTTGAGTCCTTTTTTACGTAGGTTCAAGGATGGTTAAGGGAAAACAAAATCAGAAATTTAAAAAAAAATTCAATTGTATAATTGGTTTTGTGATTATTTGTAAATTTTATTTCATATAGCTAGATGAATCTTATCAAATCGTGCCGTTTTTTGACACCGAGATTTGCAATTATATTACTAATGATATCATTATTACAAAAGACTGATGCGAAGGAGGTTTATGAAAAGAAATTGTGATTGGAATAAACGGATGCAAAAAAATTAGCGAATTGATTTGACAGATCTTTACATTATTGGATTAAAACGAGGAAATTATACCTTTATCTATCCCAGTTTGATATCTCCTAACATTAAATCAATATGCCATATGTTTCAAGAATTATTACTATTAGACCAAAACCTTTTTCATAATCTGCAATAAAGAACAGATTTTAGATTTTTTTTGCGAGGTCTACTGTTCACAGAACTACTAGTAAAATAAAGTGGCCATTTATGTGACCACTTAACCCTCCAAGCGCTAAAGTCGCAGTTGCGATCATTATAAATCAGTCTGTAGTGCTAAAGTGGCATTCGCGACTCTTCTACAGAGGTTTTTTTTAAACGGGTCTGAAGTCATCATTTTTCATTCAATCTGAGAGTTTCTTATATGGTTTTGTCAGAAATCGATCGTTCGGTCTTCGCAACAAATTAGTTTTTGTCAGTCTGCAGTTAGCTTTTTGTTCACACGGTGTCACGTAAGTCAATTGGGGATATACTGTAACCCCGCGCGCCAGTTAACGTTACTAGTAAGTATTATAACATAGGGATTGTGTCGGACCCAAATGCGCCAGTTAGTGTAATATATTTATTTAAAATTTAATATAAACTTTCCGTATTTTGTAAATGTTTTATTGGCTTTTTAACGTGTACATCTTTCTGTATTTTAAAAATAGTTTTTTTAAATGTTTAATTTTATTGACTTTTTAATGCGTAAATAAAATTTTAATTTTATAAATTGTGTCTCATCTGTTGAATTGTAAATATTGAAACAGAAGAACAACTTGTTTCTAAATTATTTGGGAACGTTGAGTAGTCGTCAAAAGCAGTTGATATATAGTGATGAAATTAAGGTACTTTTTCATAATCCATATACAGGGGCATCTGTGTACCAAACTTCATTAAAATTTTAGGGCTTAAAATGCATTGTTGTGCTGCTGAGTGACTCTATCGTTATTTTGAACAGTACAATCGAGAAATTTAATCAAGACCGGCTGTAGTGGTACTTACTTAAAATATCTTTTACTTTACATAAACATAAGAGAAACATGTTTTAGAATTCTAATATTAGAGTAAATGATATTTAGTAGATTTGCAACTATCTGGCCTTTTTCTTATCCGGTCCAATTATCAAGTACAAAAATAAATATTTAATAAAATACCGGAATTCACATTTACAACATCCAGTGATCGAATCGCTTATAAAGAACACCTTTCTTCAGCACCCCAACAATTTCCATACATAAAATTTTAACCCTTTCCACTCGAGTGTAGGGGCAGCCCCGCACCCTACTAATCCGCACAAACTCCTATTTCGTGCGAGCCACGAACTCGCTATGAAAGCGTTCTTTGTTTGCATTTGAAGGGATGTAGTTACTTTGATGACCACTATTGTTGAAGTTTGAGATATGCTGCTCAATCTGTGGAATTTTTTTAGAACCATTTGAGTTCAGTTTCTGTGGTAAATAAATCTTAGAAAATACAATGTTTTGCCGCTCTGTAATCAGCTGAGTACAACCAGCTGTCTGCTCTTGCAGTTAGTTTACGAGTTGTTTTGTTTTGTTAGGTTATTGTGTGTAATTTCACAGTTTATTGAACAAGACAAATGAACAAAGACTAATGAGTAGTAAATGAATAAATATGTTTACTAAATAGTTACTAGGTTTAAAATTAAAAGAGCGTCGCACAAAAAGTATTTGATTTTTTTCTGTTTATATTTTTAGCTAATAAGACAGCTTTTTCTGTTTTGAATTTTTGAAAAAAGCTTTACTTACTAGTTTTGACCTAAATAATGATGTTGTTGTTAAGCAATAAAATAAATAGTTGAGGCAATTTGTACAATTTGGTGTCAAAACTAATTTTTTTATAATGTACTAGCTGACCCGGCAATGCTTCGCTATTGCATAATTATTTTGGTGAAATAAATGCGACAAATGATGGTAATTTTCGAATTTTTTTAAAACCTTTCTTAGCGAGTACCTAGGGCCCTAGAGGAAGCTGCTTAGCAAATTACATTCCAATCCGTTTGGTGGTTTTTTTTTAGTAACTTTGACCCTCCCAACCCCCTAAAATTTTGAATTTTTTGAAAACCTTTCTTAGCAAGCACCTAGGGCCCTAGAGGAAACTGCATTACCAAATTTCATTCCAATCCGTTTGGTGGTTTTTTTTTAGTAACTTTGACTCTCCCAACCCCCCCCCCTAAAATTTCGAATGTTTTGAAAACCTTTGTTAGCGAGTACCAAAGGCCCTAGAGGAAGCTACATACCAAATTGAATTCCAATCCGTTTGGTAGTTTTAGAGAGATCGTGATTTAGTAAATTTGACCCACCCAAACTCCCCCAAGATTTCAAATTTTTTTAAACCCTTTCTTAGCCAGCACTTACGGCCCTAGATGAAGCTACATACCAAATTTCATTCCAATCCGTTCAGTAGTTTTAGATAAATTGTGATTTAGTAACTTTGTCCCCCAAATCCCGCCAAAAAATTTCGAATTTTTTAAAAACCTTTCTTAGTTAGCACCTATGGCCCTAGAGGAAGCTACATACCAAATTTAGTTCCAATCCGTTTGGTAGTTTTGGAAAAATCGTGATTTAGTAACTTTAACCCCCAAACCTCCCCAAAGATTTAGAATTTTTTTAAACCCTTTCTTAGTGAGCACCTATGGCCCTAGAGGAAGCTACATACCAAATTTCATTCCAATCGGTTCAGTAGTTTTTGAGATTTTGTGATGAGTTAGTGAGTGGTATTTGGCTTTTATATATATAGATTATTGTGTCTAAAACATTTGTAAACCACTTAATTTTGTTTGTAAGGATATAGACAACAAAAAACAAGCAACAAACCCATTGAAAATTTTTCCAAAATTCTTGTTTTTTCCGGTTTTTTATAACAAATTTCTAATTTTTTCAATAAATAAAAATTTTAGAAATGTACTTGAAAATAAAAATATATGTTTTATTTCATACCAATCTATACATTAGTCATAGAAGAAACTACAAAAAAAATCAGCCTTTTAGAACTGACAGAAATACTTTTTTTGGGGTAAACAAATTCACTCAAAATTAAATGGAGCTGATAGCAACAATAGGTCCCCAGTAATTGCAGTGGAAAGGGTTAAGGCAACTTTGAATAAATTACTGTACCGGTGATGTGTACAGCAGTTAGATTGCTGTAAACATAGTTCTTTTGTGAATCTCTTGTGTCAGTGTGAGCGCAGGAGGGGGAGAGGTGTTTGATCTATTGTTATTTTTATATTGGCCTTAGGGAGATAAGAGATGTAAAACTACTGTGCAATTCATTATATAACACAATGCTGCATTTATGCTTTAAATTAAAAATGAATATTCACAGCAATGTTTATTTTGTTACTTGAACCTTAAATCTTACAATTAAAATTATATATTTATTTTAAAACTGTGCACTAAAATTACCTAGTTTTAAGAAGCATATTTGAATTCCTAGACATGAAACACCACGGTGCTTGGCAAGTACTATCTAAAAGGTAATCATAGGAATTATTGAACTCTGGCGTATACGGTGTTCCTGCTATCCAGTGAAACAAATCCCCAGCTTTGGGCCGGATAATCTCTCTTCTTTTGTATAAAAATATTAAACAACTGAATATGCTTTTACTATGTTAATTTATTATATTTCACAACACTAAAACACACAAAATGAGTTGATACTTTTGTAATTTTTGGGGTGGAACGATTATACTCTAGGCACAACTAATCTAGTCATGAATTTTGAAAGAAAACTGGTCAAGATTTATTTATCAAATTTTTATTAAATAATGGATTACCTAATTTACCTAAAGGATTATAAATACACTTGCGTTCGTCGTAAGACAATTTTTATCGATAATTCTTTTATTTTTTTATGTAAGTTTAATAGAGGAAAGTAGAAACATTCATAAAAAAAATCTTCAGCTGCTAGATATTAACGGTGATGTAAGCAATATAACCCCAAAAACGTGAATCAACGGTTGGGAAGTAAATATGAATTCAATTTAATGTAAGATGAAATCAAAAATAAATAACTACGCTACAATTAGTGGAGCCTGAACCATAAATATTAAAGCAACATTGCATACGGAATTAGATAACTGGTACTCTCAAAAACAATCCTACAAAGTCAGTTATTTCTGCTCTCGAATCAATTTGTCATTTTGTTTAACATTTTAATTCAATACAAAGAAAGATAAGTATAGGCCTATGAGTATCTTTCAAATTATTTATAACAATAACTTCACCCCACACCATTTTAGTCTGCTAACACAGACGGTTTATGTATCAATAACATTTTTAGTAATTAAAATAATAAATCTCTTGTATTAAGTGTCTGTCAGGGTGGTTACGGCGAACTCTTATAGAGAACGTCGTGTATGACATCTGTCTTGATTACCAATCAATAACATACTTAGATAAAATAAAGCCTGAAGGCAAAATCTCACAATAAATATGTCTACTCACCTCAAACGTGTTTCAACGACAATGTCGCCATCCTCAGTGATGCAAGGGCTACAGTAACCAAACTATATAACAGAGTTATACTTGCATCACTGAGGATGGCGACATTGTCGTTGAAACGCGTTTGAGGTTAGTAAACATATTTATTGTGAGAGTTTGTGTTCAGGTTTTATTTTATCTAGTTACTTTCTCACAAGTCAAGCTCATTAGTTATTTAATAACGTACTTATTCACATCTTAGCTTAAACTCGTTTTTAAGTTTTGAAAATTAAATAAAAATAACTTGAGCAAAAGCAATACAATTAATTGTATGACACTTAGGCAATAAAAGAAATGATAAACAGTAACAGAACAAAAATATTCACCATATGACTTGCATACTTGTATTAATAAATCCACCAGCAAAAGCAATTTAATTAATTGTAAGACACCTAGGCCATAAGAGAAAAGAAAAACAGTAACAGAGCAAAAATATTCACTATATGACTTGCATACTTTTATTAATAAATCCACCAGCAAAAGCAATTTAATTAATTGTATGACACCTAGGCCATAAGAGAAAAGAAAAACAGTAACAGAACAAAAATATTCACTATATGACTTGCATATTTTTATTAATAAATCCACCAGCAAAAGCAATTTAATTCATTTTATGACACCTAGGCCATTGAAAAACAGTAACAGAACAAAAATATTCACTTTATGACTTGCATACTTTTATCAACAAATCCACCTAATGAACCAAATCCGTATCTTGGCCTAACCTCATCCTGACCTTGTCATTTATCAGGATTAAAAATGCAAGCTCTATTTTTAAAATAGATGTAACCTTCAGAATTAAACTCACACCTTAAATAACAGACCATTCGTACCTAAAACTTTTTCAACATTTTATACCGTGACGATTTTATTTCTGTACTATAAAAATTCCAACTCAAAAATGCCTAGAAGAAATTACATAGAGTCTAATAATACAGAATTACAATCCAAAATTGCCAACTACACTAATTAACTTGAAGCCCGTCCAAGTAAATAATGGGTAAATATAGCATTCCAATATGAAATAAAAGATGCTTATTTTTTTCAGATCATGTACATTGTAAAAATCTTAAACATTTATGAAATCAGCTTAAATTGATTTGAACCTTAAAAAAAAAGTGTTATATATTTAAAAAAAGTTGTTTATGTAAATAGCTGAGTAATTTGTATGTAAACATTTTGGAATAATTTAATGAGAACTGGGTATTTTGAAGAACTGTCATAAAATTTAATTAATTACTCCTTAAAATTTTATAATTATGCCATTATTAACTTATATTTCTCATTGTTATACAAGCTTTGTAAAATTTTGAGTCCATTTCTTTCTTTTAGTGTAAAAGAATTATGGTTATAAGCCTGTACACACAACCACTTACAACAGTATGTAATAAACAAATTAAATTTTAAATCTATTCAACAAAAGTATTTAACAAGGAAACACTCTTAAGGAATTCAAACAAAAAAACTTCTAAAAGTAATCAACTAAGCAATAAAATCACTAAACTCTGAAGTAAAAACAAAATGAATTACAATTTTTTTTTTAAACTACATTACAACAGTAACGCAGCAATTTCAAAGTAACAGCAGACATTGTTGAACAAACGTTCAATTTAAAATTGTATCACTTTTTCTTTTTTTTCTCTCGATTTTTACAGTGGGTAACTTTACTATACAAGGCAGTAATTATGGTTATCAAGCCTGTACACCCAATAACTTACTACATATGTAATAAATAAATTAAACTTTAAATCTATTAAACAAAATAATTTAAAAGGTTAAACTGTTAAGGAAGAAACACAGTAAGCAAAAAATGAACAAGAAAAACTCTAAAAGTAACCAAGTAAGTAATTAAAATCACTAAACTATTAACAAAAATTTTTTTTAACCCTTTCAATGTCAACGTCTTGTTTAACCGGACGTTTCAAAACATGTAAGAATTGCCAATGTCCGATTGTGCCGGGCGTTTGGAAAAAATTAATTAAAAAATCAAAAATGATTATTTTTAATAATATTTTATATCAATTATGAATGAATAGTTCTTTCCGTTTTACATATAGTAAAGATATAGTATACAAGATATAGTATACAAAATCGATGTAAATTTAAGGATGAATGAAAGTAGTGTTCTCCCATATGTTGTCAGTTTTTTTTTTTTTTTTAATATAATACAGTATATATATACAGAAATACTACAGTAAAATTATGCAAAACATCCCAAGCCTTTAGGCCAGGTAACTAGTCAATCCCGTCAGCTTGGAAGCGAGCCAACCACTGTTTGCTTTACGTCCGCCCTCCTACCCTCAAACCACAGATATGAAAAGCTACCCTGGTCTCACGAGCCTCGAACCCGGGATCTTCTGTTCAGGAAGATCCCACGTTACCTCTCGGCTAAGGCTTGTACAGAATAAAACTGAAAAATAACCGCTCTTAGTTACTTTACGAAGCAACCATATTGCCTATCTCGTCCCTTTAAGCGGATCGCCGTCGTTATAAGCAAATTCTTTTCTTCGGGTTAAAACTTTCTTATTTCGAAAAAGTAGTGCAACTTTTTTATTTAGCAAGATATTGGCTCAACATTTTTAACATAAGTATACAACAAAATGTGTCTTGAAGTGATGTGCAAGTTTTCAAGTGATATATTTTTCTCTGTCTGTTTTCTTCATACAAACTGGAAATTTGTTGGTAATTATAAAGATGTTTAGAGTAGAAAATATTATTTATAGGTCTATTAGAAGAAAAACAATTCAAAAATCATGATGATATTATCAAATAACAAAAATTCAACTATAGTAAATAATTTGCATTATACTATGGAAGAAACATTGTTAAAACATGGACATTCATATTTAAAAAAGTAAGTGAGGTTATATGCCAAGAATAAACAGACACGGAAGTTCATTGATGCATTGTTGTTTCAGCAGCTGTTTTACTAACATATGAATTAGCGAACGGAAAAGTGGCCACATAAAAACCATTGAGGATACACAGTAAACTCAAAGCTTTTAATATGGGTACTTTACCCCCCCCCCCCGCTCATCGATAAGTTGTTCTTCTACCCTATTAATGAGGCAGAAAAGGCCTCTTAAAGTAGCAGCTGGAGGAAAACCAGCCTAATTAGTGTATGGCAAATGTTAGCATGTATTTTGCAGTGATGTTACGGTTGGTTGATTTTGATTTAATACAAGAATAACTTGATCAAGTTCATGATTATGAGATAATCTTTAAATGTTGAAGTTAGAATTAATTTGAACATAATTGTTCGTTTACAGAAAGTATTGACAAAACCACTAATACGAACAAAATTAATTTAATTTACAATTCAATAAAACATGTGCAGTGTAAATTGCAAAAACTATCCAACACACACACTCAAATCTTAAGGGTCGGCTCTAGCTGTCGGCCATGTTGGCTGACACTCCATAACACCAATGTTAAATTAAGATCCAAATTTTTCCTTTATTTTTTATCGGACAATTATGAACGATATGTAATTTTAAAGCTATGGCCAATATGCATACAAATGGCTTTTTCAAAACTAAGAAAAACATTTTGTTTAATATTTATTAACAATTTAAAACATTGATTTTTAATAATTTTTATGTTGTCACTATTAATTATAGCAAAAAACTACCAAGCCATTCCCATGAAGAATTTCGTCCCCAAGAGTTTAGTATTTTTTGTATTTTTTTTAAAACTCTATTTGAACAATTGCGTGTTTTAAATGGATTTAGGTTGAGCAATGTCCGTGTAACCTACCGCTGCTATAGGGTGATTTTAAATATTTTTTTAAGTTGTAACTATTAATTATAGCTAAATTACCAAGCCATTCGGATAAAGAATTTTGTCCCCAAGAGTTTGGAATTTAAAAAAAACGCTATTTGAACAATTGCGGGTTTTAAATGGATTTAGGATGAGCAATGTCCGCGTTACCTACCGCCGCTACGCTGGAGTCGCAGGTTGCTTTCTGTTTTACTAGAGCCGACCCTTAAATAGGAACATAAATTTTGTTTTATCAAAATGCCAAAAATATGTAAAATAATACATAAACTTATTTATTTTTATTTTTGATGAAAAAGTAAGTTTTATTTAAGGTTTTTTTTACTAGTATATTTTATGTTAATGTATGAAAAACAGAAAGAAAAAAATCAACAATAAAAGTAACAGAATTTGTGTTTTAACTGGGCACAGTTGACTCAAGACTTCAATTTACCTATCGTAAAATAAATCGAATCGACTGTTAATTAATTGAAAATGACCTACTTTAAAAGTATCAGATCAACAGTGGTATACTATTAAAATAACAAAAACTTATTTAATAAATTGTTGTTTAACAATGATTTTTTTTTAAGCTGATACCAATACCTATAACTACACATTTCAATTATTATTTAATAAAAAATTAATAATAGACCAAGTTTAAAAGATCAAAGTTTAACAAAAAATAACAAAAGTAGTTATAAAACATGCCAATCATTGAGTTCAATGGAAGATAACATTGCTAATATTTTAATAAAATATTTTTAATTTGCTTTTTGGAGTCCTTATTTTTTGTGTAGGCCTACAGTACGTAGCCTACGTACGTATAAGTAAACCTAAGAATTGTTTTTATGTTACCTTGATTTTAAAACATGTTTGAGGTAGTGAGTGGCACAAAATATGTGAGGCGGAAAGTAAAAAGGGACCTCATCGCGGCAATTTCCGGTTTTTAGTTTTTGATAATATTGAATTAAGCTTTGAATAACAAACAATTTAGTGCAAAAATCATACCTCTATGATTTTTTTTGTTTAAGTTACGGATTTTTTAATTTTATACAGTGAAAATGGGCATTTTGAGAAAAACGCAATTGAAATATTCAAAGTAACACAAAAACTTGATTTATAACATTTAAGAAATGAAATTTTTATACAAATTAGCTTAAAACATCCTCTAAAAATGATATAAGAAAGTCTCTCATGAACATCCATCTTCATTATTTAAGAGGAACGTTTTCGACGCTTCGTCGAAGGTCCTGGGACAGGTTGAGGGTTGTCAGAGTTACTGCTTCCAGCTTCATCGATGTTTTGGGTTTCATGAAAATACGGTTATTGTTTGGACAGTAAATTAACTTATCAAAAATTAATTAATGTAATAATTAATAATAGTTATCAATAGTTAATTGTACAAAAATCTTAGTTTTAAATGCATAGTTTAAGTGTGTTAGTACAACTACTAAGAGTAGGTGGTTTTAAAACCTGCAAAGAAAAGGTTTAAACTTGCAACTGAAGTCGGGACAGGTATTTTTATAACCAGAAAACGTTCTCATTTTATAATAAACTCGTAATAGTTCACTTCGTTGCTGCTAGAATTCATCAGAGAGTAGTTTTTAAAGTATTGCCTTGCTATCTGATGTGTTTGAGAAAAGGGACCTGTTCCCGGCCCATGTTATTTTCCCATAAGCGCGAAGAGGTCCCTTTTCCCAAGCTATGTTAATTATTTTTTTTTTAGTGTTTTATCCGTTTACAACAGTTTTGTAATCAATTACAACTGGTAAAGGACGAAATGAAGCATATTAAACCGCAAACAACCGAAAATCGATATTTTCGACCTCATTCGATGAAACTGCTTGTACTGAAATTTTCAGTTTGCCGCGATGAGGTCCCTTTTAGCTTTCCCCCTCACATATAGTGAATTGGTAAACAAGTCATTAAAAAGCATATGGTTATAAAAAAATTAATTGGCATAAAAAAATAATAGGGAAAAATTTGTAAAAGTAAAAAATATGTAAAAAAATAATCGACTACATTTAAAAAGGAAATACTTTTTTACTTTCTCACTATACTATAGCATAAAGAAAGTATAGTGATCACAAAAAAAATTGATGTTGAGATTTTTGCAGAAATATCCATTTTGGGACCCCCTGAGTCCGAAAAGTGGTTTTTACAAAATGTCTGTCATCCAACTGTATGTATACAAAGCTAGAGAGAAAACTATTTGATTGATTTTGAACAAATTTGCACCAAAAAAGTCAATTACGCCTGTATAAATGCACAGAAAAAGGTTTTGAAAAAAGTTGAAAAACAACGCTCTTTTTGGCAAAAAAAAAACAGTTATTATTTTTTTATTAAAAAAAACTGCTCTAATAATTTCGATAAAATTTGGCTTAATGTGCCCTACCATATGCAAAAAACCGCATCTTTCTAAAATTCTCGTTTAGCTAATAGTAATAATAATAACTGATTTTTGGGGGGTTTTTGGCCAAAAAGGGGGTTGTTTTTCAAAATTTTCAATACCTTTTTTCATGCATCTATACAGGCCTAATTGACATGTTTGGTGCAAATTTGATCGAAATCGATCGAATAGTTTTCTCCCTAGCTAATAATAATATTTATTTGTTACTCTCCTACTTTAATTTATCCCCTCTCCTACTTTAATACAATTATGACGTCACAGTGAATCTGTTTGATAATTTAAATACGTTTGTGAGAAAGTATGCGCCAGTTTCTCGTACCGTTTATTAATCTTCACAAGGGCAACATTAATGGCTTCTCTTGTTTTCCAAAACAATGTGTTTTCTGCATCTGAAACCGCTTGACCTTAAGATCCGCTCCATAGTAGTTCTTGGGCAAAATAAATGTACAATGAAGGCCTAGCTGGACGATGAAGGCACTACTGTGTCTGTTCAGTACACTAGATCGGAGAAGATTGCATCGTGCTAACTAAAGGGACATTTCTTAGGTTTAAATTAGTTTTTTGTCAATAATTATTAATAACACTTACCATACGCTAGATGACTATTAACACCAGCATGTGTTAACGAATCTTTCAGATATTCATAACACGAGAAATAGAGTGCATGGGCGGGTCCTGCTCCACAGACGACAGCTCCCATTCCCCTAACAGGCCTTAAAATCCCTTCTTGCGCTACCATTTTATAGAATACTTCCCCGATTCCCCGGTATGATGACGTACTTGACAGGCTCTGCATCCTCGTCTAAAACAAGTTCAACAAAATCATTATTAACTTCAGATTTAGCCTTCTTGTTGACTTTATAGCTCGACAAAAAACACTGAAAGTTGCAAAAACCTATTTACAAAATATTAAAATAATAACAGAAAATAATAACAAAAAAGAACTAAACCAACATTTTAATCAATCAAAAAATGATTAAGAAAACTTTTTACTCCAAATAAATATAGCCTTCGATAATACATATATGACAATTTTATAAAAACATAATATAAACAAAATTTTAATATAACATAAAGTATGAAAAACTCAAACTGATTACAGTAATACCTTATTTATATTGTCAAATTGGGGATTGTAAATGTCTGAATTAATGAATATTCGCATTAAATAAAATAACCTATAAAATTCATTAATAGTAAGTTTATCAAACTATTTAATATAGTTTATAAATGAACAATTAAGGAATAAATAAATGTAATAGTTTTGGCAGTTCATTTGTCATATTAAAAAGATATTTTTAATTTATAAGAACTAGCTGACCCGAGCGAATATTTCGCAAGTTCGGAGTAGGCCTACATTTACCTGATTTAACACGTTGATTTAATTCAGTTAATTAAGTTTATTTATTTACATTGGTTTATAAATAACAGTTTCCCTATACAATCTTACAGTGTAAACAATCTAACTAACAGCTGTCATGCTAGTTAAACAGATGGTTAGTAGATGGCGCCTTTCATTAGGAACATACAGAGTATAATATAAAAGTTTTTTAAATCAATTTTTGTTATTAAAACATGAATTTTAAGCTGTTTGTCTATTTTTCCCGTGTAGTGGTTAAGGAAAATTTTAAAATGATGCCTCATTCATGTAATTTGATGATGTATTAAGGAAGTTATGGCGTACCGACAAAAAAATAGTCTTGAGAAATAATATATGCGATAAGGAAACAATCCACCCAAATTTAATCTTATTCACTTTTAACTGTCCGACTTTAAAACCAAGTTTGTTTAGTATGGATTATCGAGCTGTCAAGATTAATAGAGCCGAATTAACACGGTTTTACTGCATAATTAAATGAATCCAAGCAAACCCTTCTGACAAATCAGACACCTGAGACTATACGATACCATTTCGCAATCGTCCCTTTGAAGGCTTCTTAAACTGAATACATTCACTGATATACTTAATACTTTTAGGTAATGAATTACATATAAAAGATGTCACACAAAATGATTAGGCCTACAGTCCTATGTTTTGGATTAAGTAACAAAGACGACTCTCGTCAGGTGTCAATACAGTTAATACATATTAGAACAGAAAACAAATCTGGAGACAGGAGCGGCGCCCGCCAAAAACACAACCACTAGAATGCGACCGAGAACAAGTACGGTTTTTCAACCAACTCCCTCCCCCTCACCCCAAAGTCGGCCCCCTGGCGTAGCTTTTATAACGATAAATTGAGGGTGAGGAGACAAGATTAATTGGCTTCAGAGATTTTACTAACAAAGTCCTCGTCAAATAGCGTTTGAAAGAAATTTCAAGCTCCTCTCCAAAAGAAATTAACTATTTTACACAGGTTTCTCATTGCGCGACCAAGAGCTAGGCAC
>JAGFPH010000370.1:72393-94057 GCA_018207615.1 Philaenus spumarius
TCAATAATACTATAAAGAGGAAGCTTGTATGTTTGTTTTGGTTATTGTGAATATGTACTGATTAAAATTACATAATGAAAGAAATTAATAAATCAATAATACTATAAAGATGGAGTTTTTATGCAGATTTTGGTTATTTGAATAAGTGTAAACTATAATGATTTGATAAAGAAAAATAATCAATTAATACTATAAAGAGGAAACTTGTATGTTCCAAATTTTGCAAATATGTGTAGACTATGTGTGACTTAATTAAGAAAAATAATCAATCAATGAATAATACCAATGACTACATATCAATAAGACGAACAAAAAGTTTAAATGGGTAGGACTAAGACCAGGACAGTAGGTATAAAAGTGAGTTTGCGCCATCAGTCACTAGGAGCTCTCAGCGTGTTTTGCCGGCCAACAACGATGAAGAGACAAGGAGAGAAAGAGAGGTCCGACTGTCATGCGACCGTGACCATCGAATCCTAGCGGCCAATGGCGCAAACACACTTTTATACCTGTTTTTCTGGTCTAAATTTTTAACATTGGCACTTTTCGTCTTATTGATATACTATTAAAAGAATGTTTTATCACTTTGTTTATTACAATTTAATACTATCTGAATTTGTACAAAACTTTTACTGAAGTGGTGAGCATTGCCTTCCCGGTAACAACGACTATGTTTTGTAATTCTTTTTCAAAACTAGGCTGATACCAATGCACTGATAGAACAAGAAAAACTTTTTGTGAAAAACAGTTGCTTGTGAGTGCCTTTATAACTGAATTGTTAAACATGAACAAGAAACAGTAAGTAGAAGTAATATTGAGAGTAAAAAGATTTATAATAAATCAACTAAGAGTCTTTTATAATTTCCTTGCAATAACAATTGAAGGGCTGAGAAGCCAAGGCGTACAAATGATATTTTTTTAATAATGGAGTTAAGTACAGAAACTGGCTCTCCATCACTTTAAAATGTTTGTGGTCAAGGAATATAACTGTAAGATTATCATGTGCTGAGATCTAGTGGCGAAAAAAAAACTACTTCGTAGAAGAGCTGTTTAGCTTAGAAGCCAAGGGATACATGTGATGCAAGTCACTTTACCTTACATAGGTAATTTACTTGAAACCTATGTTTTATTACATAACTTCTAATTCCTGTTAACACGTTCACCGCAAATTTCGTAATTCCTATGCTAGCAGCTGACCTTTTTTTTATTTATAGCCTAAATGAGTAGAAATTACTTTATTATTTATGTTTGAACCTTTCTACGTAATAATCACTAATATTTTAAAATGGACATACATGTGCGTCCATAGCACATAGGCTTAAAATTGACGTGCAAAGCACGCAACGCTCTGTGTATTGAAAATTCCTCCAATACGGGGGTTGGGGTGCGAAGCACGCAATGCATTGTGTATTGAAAATATTCACAATATTTTGTGTCAAGCTCACATGTGCGTCCTTAGCAGTGAAAGTGTTACCAACCCAAGGGTACAAGTGACAACTTTTATCAAATATTGGCTGATAACAAAGAATAAGATAATGGAAATCAAATAAATCTTTGTTATTGTGTTAGTCTAGAACTTAGCAATTAAAAATATACTAGTTTTAGTGATCATGGTTTTACTTGGATTTGATTATAAAAGTTTAACTTTAAACTGAGTTTTCTCAAAACTAAATTCACTACACTTATACCCCTTGGCTTCTCAGCCCTTCAATTTTAATCTTACTGAAGAGACAATTTGGTACAACAAAATAGTAGCTATAAGTTAATTGTACATATAGTTTTGACTAAAACACTCTACATTTTTCTTATTCCAGTAAGACATCTGAGTAGAATATCTTTAAGTGTGGTAAGAGATAGCAGGTTTGACACAGGTTTTAAGTTCATCCATGCACCATTCCTTTTCCCCTATTGCCAAACTATAGACATAAAGTTTACTTGGTGTATGAGTCATATTTATTGTTTATGTTTTTGTGCAAGTTAAATTATTCTTCATTTTATATATCGCTAATCCTTCACAATATTGTCTTTCAAATCAAACTTTTGCCAGACTTAGTCCGAAATTCCCTGACATTCCCAGGTCGGTAGCCTGAGTAATGCATGCGAATAGACATTTGGTTATTACAGTATTCATGTTTGTTAAGAAGTTGTACAGGTGTATATTTTCAACTAACTGATTAAGGCACTCTGTTGCACGTATTAAATAGGACATTAACCTACTGATAAATACCTACTGGTAGAAAATATTTCATAACAATTCAACCTTATCAACATAATAGCCATGTGCTAGCTACTGGGCCACACCTCTGCAATGGAAAATTCTTACCAGTATGAATATAAATACAGGACAGGAAATCATTTAGTTATCCTGTTTGAATATTTATCTTAATTGTTATAGATAATACTGACTTCCATTCATTTTAAATAATAAAATAAAATAAGAACATGTTTGCAACTGTAAGCATAAAAAACATCTACGTGCAATCCAAATAAAACTGGAGATGTACGCCAAGGCTTCACCACTGCCAGCCATTCCAAAAGTTATACCAAAATTATATTAATGAGAACATCGCATCATCATATACTCAATATACTATACCAAGCTAACCTTATAAGCAATAACATTAGCCATATTCAGAATAAATTATAATTGGTGGTGGGGTCTCACAAACACAGTATTATAGTCCACCACATAGCTAAAATATATTTTTCGTTACTTTTCAAAAAAAATTTAACCTTCTACGGGTTTTCAAGAAGCCTATGTAAATACGTCTAACACCACAGGTTTTTTCTAATTTTTAGCTACAGATTTTTTTAAATAAATGTGGTAGAATGGGTTTTAGAACAATATTTTCGAGAATATCTTTAAAAAATACATTATCTAATAACGAAACTTAACTGTTCACTCTACTTATAACTAAAAATTTAGTAACCGGAAAATCTACAGGGCTGAAGCCGATATGACAAATAACTATTAATTACCTTTATTTCAGATAAAGGATTATATAAAAAAATTCTAAAATCAATAGCCCTGATGTCCTTAAATAAAGCCCTTTAAAACAATAACCTACACAACAAAATACTAAAATACTTATTATTTTTCGAGTATCAATTTTGGCAGGTCAAAATGTTAAGTAAAATGTTTTTGGAGATTTGACTATGGGAATAAATACGGCTTAGCATTAGAGTATCTCAATCCCGGGATTGACGGGATTGCGAAAACAAATTTTTTTAACGATTTTTATGTTTACTTATTGCAAAAATCGCCTTTAAAAACTTATTTGTGAAAATAAAATTTTAAAAGTTTGATATTTAATTATTTTAATGTCATAAATTATAGTAAAGTATCTCATTTTCTATAAATTTACATCCTTTAGGAGGAATTGAAGACCTGGATTTAGTAACTTGCCAAACGCTTGAACTCGTCTTCGAATTGATTCCAGCCCACCAACAGAACAAGAAAAAAAGTCGTCGAAATGGGAATGTTACTAAATCCAGGTCTTCAATAAAACTAAGTCGAAATGTTTACTAAATCCAACAGTGGCAACTCCTTTCCTGGAATACAAAGGAACCGGAGCCGCACTGAATAGTCTCCTTATCGCTCAGAGCTTCTGCTGCACTTTATTCTCACGAATCATCCCTTCGATATATTTATTTTTAAACTTCCTGGTTCCTGAATCTGGTCACCAATATTTTCAGTTGCTATTTTTTTATTATAAAGAACAAACATAATTTAACGTTAAAACTTTGTTTAACAGAACTTCAAAAATTTAATTTGTTTTTGTGTAGAACATTTTTCAATTATTTTTGTTTAGTTTAATTAAAATAAATAAATTAAAAACTTATGAGTTACAGTTATTTTCACCTTTTTAGTATTACTTAAATCTTACAAGCACACTGTTTTGTACCACTGGATCACTGGTGAAAATCTTAAACTTAATTCGATAAGGTAGTGATAAAATCATCACAGCCTATTTATTTCTAACTCTAACGATTTTTTTTTATTTTGGCTAAAGTTTCTAGTTTATCTAAGAAACGAAAAATATCAATATCAAAGAAACAAACAAACAAAAAATTCCGAGAATTGGAGGCTCGAGAGATGCGGTCAACAACACACTGCCGACTGCCGACGTCATATTCGGCAAAATAACAGTTTAAAAATATGTAATGTTCCCCAGATTAAACTATGTAGTAGTTTGTTTTGAATGCGAATAAAACTTGTATTAACGTTGTCATTACACAGCTGTATATGCTAGATTTTTTTTGAAAAAAGGAATCCCGGGACTAATCCTCCCGGGATTGTCCTCAGTCAATCCTGAAATTCCGGGATTGAAATTTTGGTCCGGGATTGAGACCCATAGTTAGCATGCTTTTGTAACTACTGGAACACCAAATTTTAACTCGATCCTTTAACAGTTCCCGAGGAAGTTGACTGTTACGCACAATCTCACAGAAAAACTAGTGATAATATAACTGTTCCTGAGGAATTTGACTCTTACGCATAATCATACAGAAAAACTAGTGATATTGTCACTGTTCCTGAGGAACTTGACTATTACGCACAATCACACAGAAAAACTAGTGATATTGTAAGTGTTCCTATTTTTTCTCTCTAGTGGTAAACAACTCTATAAATATAAAGGCATGTCTTACTATTAACATCATGCCAATTATAACAATAAAACTGTACACCTATGTTAGTATGTGTACCACACTTTCTTAACTGAATCTTGGAAGGACTTATTAGCGAATTTCCATAGGAAAAATGAGCTATTGCAGTGAGCCTTATGGTAAGACCCAAGGTCGGGAGTAGCAAATGAGCATCGATCATGGTCCCCAGAACACGTTTTGGGGTGTCATTAAAAATCATATATATATGTATATGCATATGTATATATGTGTTTGCACTCTAGCGGCCGCATTTTAAGTCCGATTTAGTCCAAATTTGGTACACATGTTGGTTGTCTACGTCGCTAGGACGAGTTCATTAGCCAAAAAAATTCAACAACTGGAAGCACGTTTTTGACCGGAAGTAACTAATTTTAGATTTTTCCTACAAAAATGAATTTTTTTAGAGTTTTTTCTGCAAATATAAATGTAGGATGTTATTCTGCACATATTGTTTTTTTACGCGACCTTATAGCTCGCTTGGTTCCCCCAAAATCGATCAAAACGTAAAATACCATAAAAGTACCCGGTTCAATGCCATGTGGTGGATTTTACCCTGGGGTTGGCATGCGAAGCACGCAATGCATTGTGTATTGAAGATACTCCCAATATGCGGAATGGCGTGCGAACCATTTTGCAGTTATTCAGCACCGTCGTGAATAGACCTATTTCCCAAATTGTTGGTTGAAACCCTACAACATAGGCCTATAAACTTAATTTTGGAAATTTGCTCAACTCTTGTCAGCGGTTCAGCTGTGTGGTCGAATTATTTATCTTGGAATGACAAAAATAAGTTTATAACTCTTTTTGAGATGAAATCTTATTTTGTAATTTCTTGTGCAAAACAATAAAACAAACCATTACAAAATATAATTGCAACAATTTTTAAAATTTATCAATTTGAATTAAGAAATCTGGCAAGTTGGAACTGGTCAAATTTCTTGATGACTGAAAGAACATTAAAAAATTAAAATTACTTTAATATAATAAAATTAAAAGGTGCGGAAATGGGAACCAAATAACAGATCAAAATTGTATTCTTTTCATGTATTTCTCATTCTCAATCAAGTTTGATTAATTTGTTGTGTAATAAAGTTATCATCTTCTTCAAAAATTTAGAAAGTGTGTATGTTATATTTGTCCAAAATTCCGCAAGATGTTATTAATGTATTTTTGATCTATAGACATTGATATTTGCTGAAAACATATTATAAAACAGAACTTGGACCCAGGGAAAATTCTGGCTAAATAATGAATTTCCATAAATTTGATGAAACCCTAAAGTATTTATTTATTTAAATAATGGTTCATATTACCGATATTAATTAACAAAAATAAAAAACCTGCAATAACTCAAACAGTAAAATACAGTAAAACTATTATTAAATATTTACAGACAGTGGAACTAATTAGTTATTAAGTACACAAATTACGTTTTGACTGCACAATTTTAGTCTGGCGATATTCTAGTACAAAGTTGCAAGGAAAATAATGAGAATGACAATGCTATAACAAGAGGAGGGGAGGCGTGATGATTCTGACCTTGAATTCTAACAGTGTACAGGCCAGTAACATAGTCAAATGTAGGCCTACTTTACATCTTGGAAAAGTCCCTTTTAACTTCTAAGAATAAGTGTACACTATTGCACAATCATGGTGCAATACAAAAAAGATCAAAATACATGATCAATCTTAGTTTAATTAAAAACAGCAATCAGGCTTTACAAGTTGTTATGTTAGAAAATAATTATAATTGGGTCTAACTAAGCAAAATAAATATAATCATAACTAGCATAAGTTTATTAAAGAACCTAATAGAATTCAAAGTACATTCATTCATATTATACTCACAATTAGGCATACATTTATTCTAACAATTTCACATTTATTTGCCTAATTGGTTGCCTAAATTTAGCGCAACAAAGTGACAATCAAAAATCTATAAAGTTTTGGACAACTTATTTCCCTAGCAACAAAATTAAGAAAAGTTATAATAAATGTTGAATCAGTACATAGCATTTGTTTCAAAACAAACAGTATTATGTGTCAAATAACAGAAAACAGGAACATTGAGTCAGTTTTACATTCTAGCGAAGGTGGGAGAAGAAATTACAGACATTCATCTAGATACTGCAGTTCCAGGAACAAATTATGTGAAATACTCTCCCACTCTCTCTTTTAATTAAATTCTCTCACTACCTCCAAGGAAGTCAGTTTCTTTGAGTTGTCAGTTTGAACTAATGTTGTTCACTATTTCCTATGAACTGGTGATTACATTTGTTTTTGCATTAGCACAACCCACCACTCATTGGTGATATGCACGAGGACACAAAAAATATAAAAATTCAATTGGATACATAGGCCTACTGCTTTAGAAGTTAAGGGGGCCATTTACCCAAAATGAAAAAATCTGTATATTTACTAAAGTTAAATAAATATTATAAGATGTATTAGGACTAAAATTAAGGAAATATGGCGTCAAGCCCCCCTTAACCCCCCTCAGAAGGGGGTATGGGGTTAAAAGATGTAAAAATCATGTTTCACGAAAAACAGCATAACTATTTTTCTATTGGATATTTTTACATTATTTTTGTTTTCTTTTAAAGCTCTTTTATTCCTTTATTATCTGTAGTATGGAAAACTATCTCACTTTTAAAATTTAAAAATACACCAAAAATATATAAATTTTGAATTTTTTATTATTTGTTATTCGTACAAAATATTTTTTTTTAGAGTTGTATCCTAACCTAACGTTTTTCCATACTACAGATAATGCACCACATACCTAAACATATATGTGCAAAATCATAAATCTCTACCTCAAAAAGTTATGCTGGTTTTTTTGGGGGGAGGCGTGGAAATTTAACACTCCGGAAAACCTCAAAAAACTGCATTATATTGTTTAATTTTAGTATAACATGATACAATTTACTTTATGTACTAAATATGGGTATTACACATCTTTACTTTTTAAGAAAGCCCTTCTCCATATGTTAGGCCCTCATTTTCTTTCTTTTTTTCTTCTATTTTCATTTTTATTTGGTGGCAGTATTTCTTATCTCACATTTTCCCACCATTTATTTATTACTAACGATGCTTTTACTCTTTCAGCTGTGTTATTTCTAAGTTTATGTCGCTGTTTCTATGCTATTTGCTTCATTATTGTAAAACACTAAAACTGAATAAACTAGAACTATCAAATCAAAGCTTACTAAAGAGGTTATAATTCACAACTAAACAGAACAGAGAAAAGAAAATCAGCTGTTACTGAAACTAAAAACCAAATCAGAGCTGTTTCTATAGAGGAGAAAATACTGCAAAATAAAATATTTAAGGTAGTGGTGCTACCTTTTTGAGAAAATAAACTATTTCAACATTTTATTATCCACAGAATTATATTCATTGCTGAAATAATACATCCTAAGTTGAAATAGTTGCGATATTGGGTCACAAATGCGAAAAAAATGTGTTATTATTGATTTGTGCCCAACACTAAATAAATAAAAATAAAATACTTATGACTATTATATAACTGTATTACTTCATACAAAATATTAATATGTATATAAGGAATTAAAAAATTCAAAAAAAATTACTTTTTCATCCATTTTTAGGGTAATTATACTCCAGTCTGTAATTATTTTCAAACAAATCTTTTTCTTAGAATGTATGAAAAATACATAGACGTCCTGTTTTTTTTTTTTTTAAACCCTGAATGTCTTAAACATTTACTGGTTTTCCACACTTCTGTCAATTTCGTATTTAATGTAAAATAATGACTCATTTTACTTTCTCACTATGCAGTATAGAGAAATTATAGCGATCGCAAAAAGAAATTTATGTTGAGATTTTTGTGGAAATATCCGTTTTGGGACCCTCTTAGTCCAAAAAAGTGGTTTTTACAAAATGACTGTCTGTTATACAAAGATAGAGAGAAAACTATTCGATCGATTTCGAACAAATTTGCACGAAACAGGTTTTGAAATTTTTTGAAAAACAACCCCTTTTTTGGCCAAAAAATCAGTTATTTTTTACAAAAAAACGGCGCCAACGCCTTTGATAAAATTTGGCTTATGTGTAGAAAATATGTACCCTACCACATGCAAAAAACCGCATCTTTCTAAAAATTCTCGTTTAGCTAATAATAATAATAATAATAACTGATTTTTTGGCCAAAAAGGGGGTTGTTTTTCAAAATCTTTTTCGTGCATCTATACAGGCCTAATTGACATATTTGGTGCAAATTTGTTCGAAATCGATCGAATAGTTTTCTCAGCTTTGTATACAAACAGACATACATACCGAAGAAGCCACATTAATAGTAGTTAATTAATTAATTAATTCCATACTTATAGTAGTGGAAACATGAAGTAACTATGTTAAGTAATATTTTAAACAAATACTAAATTTATTTGCTAGATAAACTCAAATATAAGAATCTTAAACTCAAACAGGATAACAATTACATTAATATTATCAATATTTTGTAATATCAGCATCACTGTTTAATAATTTAAATAGGTTTGTGAGAAAGTATGTGCCAGTTTCTGGTACCGTTTATTTGTATATATCAAAGCACATAACTGATCAGTGAACATCCAAATGATAACTTGCTAATTTAAATGTAAACTATTAATTTGTCATTCTAGTATTAAATATTTATTGAACAATTCTAATTACATATAGCACTTGTTTTGGGAAAAGGATAAATAGAAAATGTAGCCAATTAGATTATAATTTGTACAATTCTCTAAGACTGACAAATTATCTCATGATCATAAAATTTATGTCTTATAATCCATATAAAGTTTGTATCTGAATCTGCAAATATATTGAAATTTAGTTTTATAAGCTAAAAAACAATGATTTAAAACAAAGCGTTTATCAAAACAACCATAAATATCTGCTGTAGTGAAGGATGTAAGAATCACCATTGAGCTTATAAAAACAGTGACATAACTTCTAGCCTGGGATAAGTAGAGTTGTGCCCCAAAGGTCAGTGTGCTCTCAGATGAAAACATTTTGAAATCGTGTGAAAACGAGAAAATGAATTATTATTTGCTACTTATATGTCAAAATGGCCTCTTCAACTTGCATATTCTATTTATGTGGGTTAATTAACACCATTAAAAAAGGTAATAGTCTAGAAAAATGATATCTATTATATAAAAAGTTGTATAATTGTGGGAGAAGAGAGAGTTGCTGAAGGTAGCGCATTATTCTTGTTCATTACAGGTTTCTGAACCATACAGAGTAGTTATGCCTCGGTTGATACCCATACAGAGTAGTTACGCCTCAGTTGATCCCCATACAGTGTAGTTACGCCTCGGTTGATACCCATACAGTGTAGTTACACCTCATTTGATACCCATATAGTGTAGTTACACCTCGGTTGATCCCCATATAGTGTAGTTGCACCTCGGTTGATCCCCATACAGTGCAGTTGCTCCTCGGTTGATCCCCATACAGTGTAGTTACGCCTCAGTTGATACCCATACAGTGTAGTTACACTCGGTTGATCCTAGTGTAGTTACACCTCGGTTGATCCCATACAGTGTACTTGCGCCTCGGTTGATCCCTATACAGTGTAGTTGTGCCTCAGTTGATCCAAATACAGTGTAGTTATGCCTCGATTGATCCCCATTCAGTGTTTTTACGCCTTGGTTGATCCCCATATAGTGTAGTTACGCCTCGGTTGATCCCATACAGTGTACTTGCGCCTCGGTTCATCCCCATACAGTGTAGTTGTGCCTCGGTTGATCCCCATACAGTGTAGTTACGCCTCGATTGATCCCCATTCAGTGTTTTTACGCCTTGGTTGATCCCCATATAGTGTAGTTACGCCTCGGTTGATCCCCATACAGTGTTGTTACGCCTCGGTTGATAAACTTTAACCAGTATAGTTGTTCATCTCAAAGTGATTGTTTATACTTCATTTTAAACTTGATAATGCGGATGTTTTCATTATTGTATATTTTCTTATTGTACAAAATTTAATGAACATGTTTTCATAACTGTTTTCTTTTTAGTTATTGCCTTATAGACTGGGTATATATCATATAATTATATAAATACCTTTGTTTTACTGCTCGCAATCCAATATCTTTGTAATCGGTGACGACCGTTTCGCCTATTTCATTCAGGCATTGTCAAACCAAATTTTTGTTCTTATTGCATTCTATTTAAATGTGCGTCAACTTTAAAATACACTCAATACATAACACAACACTACACATAAACACAAATCACAACACCTCGAATAAGAAACATTTAAATAATATTTAAAAAGACATATCACAGTTCTACTCCTTCGTATACGCACATGTTCCCTCAATCATTGCTTGGTTAATACTGAAATCTCTAGTGATGCGGTGGTTGTGTTGACCTATTGAAGGGGTTTAACTTAATGGTGTTGTCAAAAATAGTGTTTGATTGGAAATTGATTTTTTCGTTTAATAAAGCGGATGAGTCAGAAATGGTTTGTTTGTAAATCTGGAATTCTTCTAAAACATTCAATATTGGACCTTTGGAACATTTATGTAATATTTGCAAATTGCCTTCTAAGTTGGTATAATTATGGCCAGATTCTAAAAGGTGTTCAGCAAATTTGTATTTAATTGGGTTAAGGTTTCTTTTAGGTAAATGTTCCTTAAATCTGGTTTTAAATTATCTTCCTGTTTGGCCGATATAATATTTAGGGCAATTGTCACAAGTTAATCTATATACGCCGCTTGCGTCGAGTGTGCATATTTCGTTGTTTTTAATATTGGGTTTTATTGCATTTACTAAATTATTCCTTGTTTTGAATGCTAATGTGTATCCCTGTTTTTATTTTTAAATATCCTTCCTGCAACACTTTCTAATAGACCATGGTAATCCATGCTGATATATTTTGGTTTTTCTTTTGTGGTATATTTGCGTTTCTGAGTTTTACTCTTTACCAATTTGTCTATTATTCTGTGGTCATAACCATTCGAAACGGCGATCTGTTTTATAATATTAATTTCATGATTGAAGTCAGATATATTCATGGGTATGGTGATTGCTCTATGTACGAAGCTGGAATAGGTGGCCATTTTATGATTGTGAGGATGATTAGAGGTTGCATGTATGGTATGGTCAGTCTGTGTAGGTTTCCTGTATATTTTGAAATTGAATTTATTATTACCTTTACTTATGTTTAAATCGAGAAAATTAATGCTTTGGTTAGTTTCTAATTCACTGGTGAATTTGACTGATGGGTGTAATTCATTTAAATAATTGTCGAACTTATTTAACTGTCTTTTAGTACCTGTGAATAGACAAATGGTGTCATCAACGTAACTATAGTAAAAATTTATATATTTTTGTTAAAAATTTGTTCGAAGAATTCATTATGTAATGGAGAACCCATGGCTAGTCCTTTATTTTGTATGTAAAAATCATTGTTAAATACAAAGGAATTTTGTTGTAAACATGTTGTAAGGAGCTTTACGAGTTCTTCCAACATATCAGGTTCCATGGTATTATTTTCTAAAATGTTGCTTTTTATAATTTTTATTGTTTCTAATATTGGGACATTTGTATACAGATTTACAATATCAAACGATACTATTATGCTGTTTTTGTTTAATTCAATATGGTTCAATTTATCAATTAAGTTTGTGCTATTTCTTAAGGAATAGTTATGTTTAAAGGTTATGTGGTTTTTCAGTATTTGATTCAATTTTTTTGACAGCTTATATGTTGGTGCGTTAATTAAGTTAACTAGAGGTCTTATAGGAGAATCAGTTTTGTGGATTTTCGGCAAAGATCTCAATTTAGGTGCAGACGGTTTGATCATTTTTATTTGTCTTTTTTGGTTGTTGTCTAAAATGTGGCTGCAAGAAATGATTACTGTTTTTATTTCCTTATTGAAACGTTCAGTGGGGTCGGATTTTAATTTGGATATATTGTTATCCTTAAAAAACTGTTCAGTTTTTTCTATGTAGTTATTTTTAGACAATACAACTAGGGTGTTACCTTTATCCGCTTTAGTGATGACAGCATCATGTAACTGTAATTTAGATGTTATTTTTCCAGCTGTAATTTGATCGGCAATGTAGCAATTAGGTTTGTTTTTATTTATTTCCCTGTCTGGGATTATCTTTGCATCGCATTCATCGCTAAATAAACATCTGGTCAAGTTTTGTTTATCTTTTGGCAGCCGTTGGATGGCTGCTTTGATGCTGATAAGTGCATGGCTATAGTTGTCCTGTTTTGACTTGATGTTATGCTTCAAACCTTTATTAAGCAAATTTATTTCCGATTGACTGAATTCTATATCTGTTTTGTTCAAAACACGTGGATGAAACTTATGGGTATCAATAAATTGAGAAATTATTTTGCGATTGATTTCTGTGTTAATATTCTTTAGTTTCGTAAATTTTGTAATCGAAATATTCTTTTTTTTTATAAATTCTAATTTCTACATACTTTTTCACGAAGTCCAATAATTGGTCAAATTCAATTTTAGATAAATAATTAGCAAGTAATAAATGTTGTTGCTTAAAAATTGCTTTTTTCCATGTAATAATTTAATTTCAGTATTTAACCATACTTTTTCGGCAATTGATTTAGCTTTTTGTCCAGCTTTTGAGGAGGAGCGAACATTTAAGCGAATGTAATTCGGCAAAATATTATGGGTTTTGCAAAGTCTGTTGAACTTAATATTCTGTATTGTGTTGTGCAGCTTCATGTTGTCATTCCTAAATTTGTAGGTAATTTTAGCATAGCTAGCTGAATTCATAACTGTTTTCTTTTTATTTATTGCCTTATGGACAGGGTATATATCGTATAATAATATAAATACCTTTGTTTTACTGCTCGCAGTAAAATATCTTTGTAATCGGTGACGACCGTTTCGCCTATTTCATTCAGGCATTGTCAAACTGAATTTTTGTTCTTATTGCATTCTATTTAAATGTGCGTCAACTTTAAAATACACTCAATACATAACTCAACACAACACATAAACACAAATCACAACACCTTGAATAAGAAACATTTAAATAATATTTAAAAAGACATATCACAGTTCTACTCCTTCGTATACGCACGTGTTCCCTCAATCATTGCTCGGTTAATACTGAAATCTCTAGTGATGCGGGGGTTGTGTTGACCTATTGAAGGGGTTTAACTTAATGATGCTGTCAAAAATAGTGTTTGATTGGAAATGGATTTTTTCGTTTAATAAAGCGGATGAGTCAGAAATGGTTTGTTTGTAAATCTGGAATTCTTCTAAGACATTCATTATTGGCCCTTTGGAACATTTATGTAATATTTGCAAATTGCTTTCAAAGTTGGTATAATTATGGCCAGATTCTAAAAGGTGTTCAGCAAATTTGGATTTAATTGGGTTAAGTTTTCTTTTTGGTAAATGTTCCTTAAATCTGGTTTTAAATGATCTTCCTGTTTGGCCGATATAATGTTTAGGGCAATTGGCACAAGTTAATCTATATACGCCGCTTGCGTCGAATGTGCATATTTCTTTATTTTTAATTTTGGGTTTTAATGCATTTCCTACATTAGTCCTTGTTTTGAATGCTAATGTGTATCCCTGTTTTTTTAAATATCCTTCCTGCAACACTTTCTTATAGACCATGGTAATCCATGCTGATATATTTTGGTTTTTCTTTTGTGGTATATTTGCGTTTCTGAGTTTTACTCTTTACCAATTTGTCTATTATTCTGTGGTCATAACCATTCGAAACGGCACCAATCAAACACTATTTTTGACAGCATCATTAAGTTAAACCCCTTCAATAGGTCAACACAACCCCCGCATCACTAGAGATTTCAGTATTAACGGAGCAATGATTGAGGGAACACGTGTGTATAAGAAGGAGTGGAACTGTGATATGTCTTTTTAAATATTATTTAAATGTTTCTTTTTCAAGGTGTTGTGTTGTGATATCTATTGAGTGTATTTTAAAGTTGACGCGCATTTAAATAGAATGCAATAAGAACAAAAATTCGGTTTGACAATGCCTGAATGAAATAGGTGAAACGGTCGTCACCGATTACAAAGATATTGGACTGCGAGCAGTAAAACAAAGGTATTTATATAATTATATGGAACATGTTTTGTACCATAAAAAGTATGGGATTATTAAAAAAAAAAAAATGTACTTAAATTTAACATTATTCTTATCAAGAATAGATCCAATATGGTGTAAGTGCAGAGCCATGTACGTAAATATTCCAGGAGGTTGCTGTCATTCTCATTAGAGAAGAGTAGTATGAAAACAACTGGCAGGTCTGAAAAATTAGACTTTATTTGACCGATGTTTTCCCATTATCCTAAAAGAAATATTGTCTCTACAAAATTGCTTTTTTTAGTTTCCTTGTTGACCGACTCGATCTGTCGATGGACACAGTATTAGTCATGAAAGGCATAGCCTATTGCGACTTCTCTATTTGTAGGGATAAGTTTATCTAATCTTATCTTTCGGTAAGTTTTAAAAGGAAATGGTTTATCATACGGATTCACTTTATCATACTATATTTGTTTATACAACATTCAACCGCAAAACTTTTAGATTATGAAATATGCACTTGAATAATAAGTGGTTTGAAACACTCTAAACTAACAGTTATATAATTTCCTCTAATAGAATTAATTAACATTATGATGTATCGATGTAAATTATACTCAAATGCATATTTAAAAAAGGCTTAAGGTGAAATACTATAATTGAATAAACAATATAAAAACGAATATATCAAATACTTATCTAATTAGCTAGTGTTTATGCATTTAGTGATTTTATTTAGTATCAAGGGTTTCTATAAATAGTATCTTGATAAAGAAAGTTTATTTTGAGATCAATTTATGAGACAATATAATAGTGTTGACTTTTGTTAAAGTTCTTAAGGTTTGTATTAGGCCTACATTAAGTTCTTAAACATACTCCTCAACATTGATAACAAGACCTTGTAAAAGTCATGCATGTTAGTCATCAATAATAATACAATTTAAACGTGATCTTGACATGTATAACTTGTAGGACCTTAACCACACTTTATAGAAGAAGCTACACGAAAAACTTAAAAAAAAAAAAAAACAATGTTCACTAGTTTAAACATGTTTCAACAACAGCTACAATTGCTAAATACAATTTAAACTTGATCTTGACATGTATAACTTGTAAGACCTTAACCATACTTTATAGAAGAAGCTACACGAAAAACTTTACAAAAAAAAAACTAAGTTCACTCGTTTAAACATGTTTCAACAACAGCTAGAATTGCTAAATACAATTTAAAAACAGTAATCATGAGAACTCCTATAAATAATGACTGGGATACAATAGAATATTTGCCGAAGGAATCTTTAAAATGGAACATCAGACTATTGATTTTTTTTGTTATGTGGTTTAAAGGAGAAAAGCACCGACGGCTACCATTGTCTGCAAATTTACTTTATAGTAATCGAAATAACTGAAATCCATGGATACCAAGCTTCTTTTCTGTACATTCAAAAGAAGAAAACCGAACACAGTAAAATTTCTGAAGAACAGAATAACTATATCAAGTTGAAATTTGACATAGTTACAAGAGCATGCTAATTTGCTAGTGCTGTATTCCGATAATAAAAACAAAACATTTTACTGTACATTTCAAGCGGGCAAAGTTTGGTTACCCAAAAATAAATATTTGTAGTGGGGTTTCGTTTATAAATGAACTTTATACTACAACTTTATTTTAAGACTTTTGTGATATGTAATTTTGAAGATGTTCTTGAAAACCAATTCCCACTTCCATTTCCAAAAGTACTGCAGATAAAATTTTGAAAAACTCCATGGAAAAGAGGTACTCTTACATTTAACAAGAAAACTATGAATACCCAAACTTTTGTGGTAAAGATGTGAAAAATGCGTTCTTCATTCACAGTAATATTGTGTTTAGGATCTATCGCTTCCTGGTCACAATGTTTAATAGTTAGTTCAGTACATCGAGCGTATGAAGTCTTGATGAGTTGTGGTTATTAACATCATTTTGTTAAACTTTTTCAGAGCTCCTGGTACATTTGGTATGCTCAAAGACGCAAAGCAGTTTTATCTACTCAAGACTGTTAAATGAAAAGTAAATATATTTAGTTTGTTACCTACAAATATAAGAAAGTAAGTTTTTACTGTAGCGTTTTTAATAAACCCGCTACACTAATTTAAAACTCCTGCGCACAAGGCAACCTAAATTACAGACAAGCATTGCGTTGCATTTTGCTCCTTCCTTAATTTCCAATCTTCACTACCTCAAGGTCTGTCTTGTGCCGTTTGGCGATCGAACAGAGGAAGATTCTTTCCAGCCAGACCAAACGAGAAGAAAATACTGCAGTTCTGTACGCGGTGCGCCAGATTAAAAAAGTTTTATAGATACAGTAGAGTCCCGCTATTCTGAACCCTGCTATTCCGAAAGTCCGCCTATTCCAAACAAAGTTCAGAAAAAATACCAATTTTGTTAACATAAAAACAAGAGAAATTAAAAAGATGTTCGTGAAAAAAAGTATATTTATTGTTATACCAATAAATTTATAGAGACATACATAGAGCCTAAGCTTGATGAAAACGCCTGAAACCAAATTGTAATGAAAGCTGGTTTTATTTCCTTCGCGTTTTCCATCTGTTTTGCAGGAAGGAAGTTACCGCAACAATCATCCAGTAAAAAGGATATCGGGTCCTTCAGAAAGAAGGAAGGATTAGATACAACAGCTAGGCACTAATAATGTTGTTGCCACCTGACAATTGCGTTCATCCGTTTTTCTCCTCCGTTTTCGTTATCTCGAACGAATTTTATTTTTTTCTCGATATTTTTTAAGAAGATGCAGTACTAACGGACAGACTGCAGGATGACAAAATGGACTGTTTGAACAACCTATCCCTCCTTTCCGTTTTTAGAAGAAAACAGAATCATAACGCAACGGAGGAAAAAAAACGGATGGTGTAAACCTACACTAAGCCGAGGTCAGGACCATTTGCAGCATCTACGTGTGATAATTCACCTCAGCATTCAGTTTGAGCATTCACCTCCTCCTCGTTTTCCTCCGAGCCGATCAACGCTGTGTAGAACTGACACTAGTAGATGTCCCCGCACTTAATTTACGTCTTGACAAGTCAATACGTTGACATTATTCATGAAATCCGCCTATTACGAATACCCGCTAACCCGAACAGTGTTCGGTCCCAATTAGTTCGGAATAGCGGAACTCTACTGTAGTTAAATTTTTAAATATTTAGTTTAATGTGAGTTATACAGTAATATTTCTAATGAAATCGTAGAGTAAGTTTAGTAACTTGTTTCTTCTCGCCATCAAATGTAGAACGTCTTGTGATTCCTAGTTATTGAACTGGTTCAAGTTTTGCAATGGATCAAGTCTTCCACTGATTTCAAGTAATTCTAAAGATTTCAAGCCTTACGCTGATTTCAATTCCACCTGATGTCAAGTATAATCATGGATCGATTTCAAGTTCAGCTTTAAACCCCTATTTTAAATAGTAATTCTTTTAAAAGAAAATTATTCTCAAAAATAAAACATTATTAAAACTTCTGCGCAAACTTTAATTTAATCAAAGACTCACAATAGACTGTGTAACCAAAGTGGACAATTCTATACTCATAAAGGCTATGTTCGTTTAAAGTATTTATTGTAATTGTAATTATTTATGAATTGTAATTAATTCAGTAACTCAACAATGGGAGCAGTGCTAGCACATTTTTGTATCTTCAAACCCAAAGAGTTTTTTTTTTTTTAACATATTAGCCCACGGATTGGAGAATTTTATCAATTTAAATTAAATAGGTATAATACCTGCTTTTTTTTCTAAATTTTAAATATTTTTTTTTAATTAAACGTGACGTCACAATATAAACTTATTTTGGTATTTAATATATTTATTTTATTTTTCAAAATTATTTTTTTTTTTATTAATAAATAATGTTGGCCAACAAACAAAAAAACATACTGCTGTGAATAAATATTCATGCTAAATATTGATGAATACAAGTACTATACTGACACCTGTTTACTGGTGATTTGTAAGAATATTGTAATTGGATATTGTGTATTCTCTTAAACAAATGTGTAGGCCTACATGTGATTATAAATATTCATACTGTAGTAACAGATAACTGAAGATTTCTTTATAATTAAAATAAGAGAGGGTTTTCTTTAATAATCAGGAAGGGGTTTTCATTGCTTAAATCTTAAAAAGGAGGGCTTTATTTTAATTATAATTTGAATACATTGTTAAATTACTGTAAGGGCACATAACTTTTAAATTAAGGGCATATAACCTTTTAAATTAAGGGCAAAGTTTTGTTGTTATTGAATAGTAAATCAACAGCTTGTTATCTAGATGGTGTTTTAATAAACAACCTTGTCAATTTAAGCTTGTCAACTCGGGCATTTTTAGAGAGTTTTAAGTTCACATAAAGGTAAGGTCTTAATTTAGCTTTTCTTTTCTTTTAATTTATGTAGTCTTATAGGGCCCGGTACACTTCCAAACTTTATTTAACTTAGACTGGTACATTACATACCAGCAAAACAATAACCATTAATAAAAAAGGAAAAAGTACATAGACATGTATTTGCCTAAACTGTAAACGTTATGATAGAAAAACTAATAAAAATGCAAAACTTAAACACCTCTATCACATTACAAGCTTTACCAAAGGCTTATTACATGATTTACGATCTAATGATGACAATTGTACAATGATTTTAAATGACTAAAGGAAGATTATTTTTAACAATGATAAAACACATAAGGAAATTGCTTTGTTGCATCAGAACTCAGAGAGCCAAGGTTTCTTGGAATAGCACATGTAGGATGATTATTACTTGATCTTTAGCTAAGAAGGCAGGATGTTATTCATAGGAGGAAAAGTCAACAACATCACAAAACTAGAGGAAATATCACAAGCTGTACAGACTTAATGGAAAAACCCTTTCTTAGTCACTAAGATATCCCACTATATCTTTGTATAGAGTAAGATCTTTCTATTTCTTCCCACTTCAAATACCTAATTAAGTTTTACCTCTTGCATTTTTCATTCAATAATTTGATGAATCCCATTATACAAACAAATACCATCCTTACTAATATGTTTTTTTTTTTCCAAACAAATACCATTGTGAAACGCTCTTATCAATTATCCACTATTTAAGTACAGAACAACCCACTAATCAAAGTATTATAATTACATATTTTGTCTTATATCCCTAATCGTTGCGATGCCTTGGAAAGCCCGACAATATTTTTAGGGAATTTCCATAGGAAAAATGAGCTATTGTAGTGGCCCTTATGGTAAGACCCAAGGTCGGGAGTAGCAAATGAGCACCGATCATGGTCCCCAGAACACGTTTTGGGGTGTCATTAAAAATCATATGTATATATGTGTTCGCACTCTAGCCGCTGCATTTTAAGTCCGGTTTGGTTCAAATTTGCTACACATGTTGTCTACGTCGTTCGGACGAGTTCGTTAGCCAAAACAATCCAACAATCAGGAGCACGTTTATTGACCGGAAGTAACTATTACTTGGGATTTTACCTACGAGAATGAATTTGTTTTTGAGTTTTTTCTTCAAATATAAAAGTAGGATGTTATACTGCACATTTTGTTTTTTTAAGCGACCTTATAGCTCGCTTGGTTCCCCCAAAATTGATCAAAACGTAAAATACCATAGAAGTACCCGGTTCAAAGCCATGTGGTGGATTCTACCGTGGGGTTGGCGTACGAAGCACGCAATGCATTGTGTATTGAAGATACTCCCAATATGCGGAATGGCGTGCGAACCATTTTGCAGCTATTCAACACCGTCGTGAAAAGACCTATTTCCCAAATTGTTGGTTGAAAACCTAAACCATAGGCCTATAAACTTAATTTTGGAAATTTTCTCAACTCACGTCAACGGTTCAGCTGCGTGGTCAAATTATTTTATTTGTAATTATAAATAAGGATTTGTTATTTTAAACCCTATTGAGACGAGTTAATGTAAATAAATTGTTGTTATTTATGTATGAAAGGCAAGTAACAAACATTGTTTTCGCATCACTTTTTACGTAGCTTTAGACAGAACTTTTACTTAAGGATACAAATACACCCTCTTCAGCAATAGTAGCCTGTGTTATTAAGTTCTAATATCACAGACTGCTTAACAGACTGTGTTAAGCTGCCACATAAATTATTTAACTATCGAAAACCATGGTCGGCAAGATTAAATAAATAGTTGTTGAATTTTTACTAAACAAGGTGCACTGCATTTCTTTAAATATTTTTGTTTACAAACTGAGACGGAAAGCTCAGGTCAGCTAGGGTTATATATATTTAACCCTTTAAATCCCAACGTCCTTTGATGAGTGCATCACAAAAATCCCGGCCATTTCCCTAATATGCATGCTTACAACCCCAGCACTATTTTGGCTAATAACCAGTATGTCACAAAAAAATGTATATATAAATCATTTATGGACCAATTTTTATGATTAAAAAAATATTTTATTTGTAATTAGCTCCTCTAAAACACTTATGTATTGGAAATAAGCTAGCAAGCTTTAAAAAAATATCCATAGACAAAAAAGTACTTACCGAATCACAACACTAACTCACAACATTTAAACTCTACTTACAATAACAAAAACATCTGATGACTATTCACATTTGACAGCCGATAGCAATACAAACACGAGAGACCAATGCCTAAGTAATATTTTTCGATATCGATATAATACCGAATTTGATAATTCACAAGTATTATAAGAAATAATTTGTATGTAATGGCAGCATTGTACAAATCAATTCTTTCTGATAATTTTAATATAGTACAAGTCTATTATGTAATGGCATCATTGTAAAAATCAATTCTTTCTGATCATTTTAATATAGTACAAGTCTATTAAGTAATGGCATCATTGTAAAAATCAGTTCTTTCTGATCATTTTAATATAGTACAAATCTATTATGTAATGGCATCATTGTAAAA
>JAGFPH010000370.1:100746-119438 GCA_018207615.1 Philaenus spumarius
ATGAGATAACCTGCAACTACTACAATTAGAAAAGGCCTACCTTGCAACTGAAAATTCAATACATAATCAAAATATTTCTACTGAGTTTTAATTAGAGACAGAAGTTAATTTAAAAATGAGAACTATCAGCATTTGTTCTTTTCTTTATGTTAAGTGTTAAATAGGCTGTATTTTTGAAAATAATTTTTGCACATGTGTACTATTTAGGATATGTTAGTGTTAAATAAATTGGGAGGAGCAAGCTAGCACATTTCGGACCTTAGCCCTTAAGGGCTGCATATTAGAAATTTTACATCTTTTTTTATATATATATAGAGAGACGTCTCATAATTAATTTTGTCTATTTATTTAATTATTTATAATTACCTTTTAGAGTTGGCCAACGACAAATATATATATTTATTCTTAATACAAATCCATGGTATTTCATGTTAAAATTTTGTAACTTGTAAATCTTTTTTGTATAATTTCTGTAATTATTATTAAAAGGGAGGGTTTTTGAATTTTATTTTTGGGAAGGGTTTTTTTAAATTAAATTTAATAAAATATATATGTTTTCTTTTTTTAATCTCAATCTTTCTTTGTATTAAGGGCATGTTAATTATCTTTTGTATTAAGGGCGTATAAACTTTTATTTAACTTGGTTAATAAACCTAAAAATCATACATAATTCTATGGTTTATTGAGGTAACCTTAGGTATCCTGTGCATTGTAAGAGATAAGCTGAAATATTCCTACTTTGGTGATATTTAGATTCTAAGGTAAGTCTTGAACAGTACCAATCTATGTGGCCCAGTATCGTTTCCGTTCCCTTAATTATTCTTTTTGTAAGATTGGTACAGCTGGTACAGCTGAGACTGTCGTATGGATAACTTGGCTTATCCGTGCTCTGTACTGCACGGTGAACGTGGAATCCAGTGTAGGGCCCTAGGTGCTCGCTACGAAAGGTTTTAAAAAAATTTGAAATTTTAGGGGAGGGGTTGGGGAGGTTTGGGGGGAGGGTTTGGGGGAGGGACAAAAAAACCCCATATGAAAGACGGATAGCGAAGAGAACCATAATGAAGATATTTAAGGTTAGTAATAATTTGTAGTTTTACTTTGTTCACCCTTACATAGGCCTAGTTGCCTAGGTTTATATACCGTTAGTTTTAGTCACTTGAGAACGGGAATTGATTTGTATTCCCGAAACGTCGTGTTTGATTATTTAACACACAAATGATGGCAAATGTCCGAACAAGTAATTATGATAAAATTCAACATCCATCATTAACAAACAATAACTTCAAACAGAGAAGAAATACATAGTGTCATATATTTATTGATATTTTTTTTTTAATATACATTTAACTTTGATTTGTCTATTCGTGCAAAGCCGGATCGGGCCAGCTAGTATAATATATACAAAACTATTATCACGTTCATTTTTGTACATTAGTTAATTATATTAAAACCTTTTTAAAATAGATTTGAGAAAGTTAATTTTAGCACTACACACAAGCTCTATGCATATTAGTTATTGTGAACGGATATGGGAAAAAATTTACTCAGATTTTGAATGACAATGGCTTGTCTTTCTTCTAATGCTAAACATAACTAAGCGTTTAAAGGCCGTAAGTAGGAAGCGAGATCGATAACCATCCGACATTAGTACTGTTGGGTTATAATCTAACCTCAAAGATCACTAAAAATTACAACTTGCTTTTGAAACACATTTCATCAAATCGTAAGCATGTGAGAATTTGTGATATCGTTATTATTCTTAAAAATAATTACACTTTCCCACTTTTCATATTATAATTATTATTTATAGATCTTCTAAGAAACATATGTAATAGGATCACAAAAGTTTTAAAAAAAAGAAGGTTTTTATATTCTTAAATAAAGCCATTTCAAAAGATATCCCACACAGCAGTAACACAAAATATAAATTTGTTTAGTACAGAACTTTGGACCTTCTACAATGCAGGGTCAAATATTTGTTAAGTTTTGATTACGGTAATACAAGCGGGTTAGCAATCTTTATAACTATGTCAAATTTAACATTTATCCGTTCCCGAGAAAATCGACTGTGACAGACAGAAAAACAAGTAATCATATTCATGGGTGCCCATACCTATAGGCAGAGGGGGGGGGGGCACCCCCCCCCCCACTAGCTTCCAGGGAAAGGAAAATCTGTATGTATATTATTTATTATAGTCAGGTATTTTTCTTTAAAGAGATTAGCACTAAAATATGTTTTAAATGTTATCTGCTGTTTGATTTTTCATACACTTATTTTATTTTTTACAAGAGTTCAAGCATGAGCTGCTGGGTCACTACTTGGTGCGGCCTCTAGGAGTGTTATAGGTCTTTGTGTATTCACTGACGGTGTAAAGGTACAGAGTCGATGCTGTGTGGGTTAATATTTCACCTGAACAGACAAATTGGCTTCCCAAATTTACAAGGGTTTCATCCAGTAGGTTACTCAAACACTCATATTGTGTGACCTACTGGGTGAAACACGTGTAAAAATAACAGATGTATCATCTTTAACATTTTGATGTTATTTAAATAGGGAAAAGTTATAACTTTGATTGGCCATTATGTTGGATAGATTCAACATACAGTCCTCCGGTTTGTGCCAATCTTCTTGTTTTATCAAGACCTTTAAAATGAGGTGTCACTCAATAGAGGTTCTCATTTAAAATTTTCGACTTACCCCCAAAATACCCCATTTTTGGGGGAAGGTTTGAAATTTACGATACACCAAAAAACTCCATTTTTGGTCATGTTAACAATCCCCAAAGCAAATCTGTCTATTTCCATTAATAAAAAAATAATGGGGGGGGGGCTTTTAAGACACTTGGTATAGATTGATGTCTTCAGCAATTAGAAGTTTTATGTCTTCATGTCTTAATTCCGGTTATTGTGTCGTGTAACTGTATAGCTGTGAAATTAATTTCGGTAAATATTTCTCCCTTTTTAAATGTGAGCTCTTGATACCTAGCAACAAAACATGTCTTTAATTTTTTAATCTTTTAAAATCTTTCAATTTCCCTGTCTCCTATTGAAACAATTCTACTTTATAGATTTTGTAACGACTATGACAAAACAGAAAGGAAATGATATGAGTTTACCAACCTATGTATATGTATGAATGTAGTCCTACAGTGTTTATGAATTCACATCTTAATTTATTAAATAAACTGGAGAAGTAGCCTACTATTTACTCACACCCATCCGCCTAAATCAATGAACTCTGCTTATCATTTTAGCAAAGTATTAAATCGAATAGTCTAATCTAGTAATTAGCCTTATTGTTCTATTATTAGCTCAGGTCTATAATTAATTAGAATTATTTATAGCTTTTAAAATGGTTTGCAAATTTATTTGCAAAGGTCAGTTCAGATTGCCTTCTGACTGACTGTCTATTCATTGTTGACTGTCTATTTATTGCCTACTATCGAAAGTTCCCAGTTTCGGTTGTACAATAATTGTATTATTATATTTGTATTACCTTCTTATTGAATAGGTAAGTTCTGCACAAAATTAAATTCATTGTTATTTGGCACTTTACAACTATTCTTAATCATCATATAACAGGCCTACCTTCATAATGCAATTAACTTATTTTTAAATAGGTTTCATAAATTTCCCACTAACAGTTTGTTAAGTTTTCAGTAGGACTACTAACAACACCTCCTTTACAGTAGCAATTAGTTAATCTCTGGGACTACACAACTCTAACTAGACAGATTTGAATTTGGATGTCTAGAATGTGTTGAAACCTTTTACCTCATACATTTCCCAATAACAGTTTGTTAAGTTTCCAGTAGGACTACTAACACCACCTCCTTTACAGTAGCCTATAGTTAATCTCTGGGACAACACAACTCTAACTAGACAGATTTGAATTTCGATGTCTAGAATGTGTTGAAACCTTTTACCTCATACTTTTCCCAATAACAGTTTGTTAAGTTTCCAGTAGGACTACTAACACCACCTCCTTTACAGAAGCCTATAGTTAATCTCTGGGACTACACAACTCTAACTAGACAGATTTGAATTTGGATGTCTAGAATGTGTTGAAAACTTTTACCTCATACATTTCCCAATAACAGTTTTTAAGTTTCCAGTACAAAACTATTAACACCACCTACCTTACAGTAGCCTATAGTTCATCTCTGGGGCAAAATGTACACAACTCTGACTAGACAGATTTGAATTTGGATGTCTAGAATGTGTTGAAACCTTTTACCTCATACATTTCCCAATAACAGTTTGTTAAGTTTCCAATAGGACTACTAACACCACCTCCTTTACAGTAGCCTATAGTTCATCTCTGGGACAAAATGTACACAACTCTGACTAGACAGATTTGAATTTGGATGTCTAGAATGTGTTGAAACCTTTTACCTCATACATTTCCCAATAACAGTTTGTTAATTAAGTTTCCAGTAGGACTACTAACACCACCTCCTTTACAGTAGCCTATAGTTAATCTCTGGGACAAAATGTACACAAGTCTGACTAGACAGATTTGAGTTTAGATGTCGGGCATGTGTTGAAACCCTTTACCTCGTACATATGATAGTTTCTATAAGCATACTTCAGACTTCTCTATAAACCCATTTTTTACGAATATTTTTCGATATAATTGAACCCATTTTCTTTAAAAAGTTTTTATAAACTTAAATGTAGTACATATACGGTGCTGCACTGACTTAGCTTAGGCAAATAATTACTCATCATTAGAGTTTGCTCCCAGTTGTGTTGATTTATTGTTAAGAATAACTTATAAGCCTATATTGCATTTAGATAGTTAAACTGTGTTTGCTCGTTTGTATACTATTACATAATTATTTTAACCTTGAAAGAAAATGTATAATGCATTTATAAAAATAAAATTTAAATTATTTTTGCACAAGCCAGTTTTTTTAGGCAAACAAGAATCGTATTACTTTTTTTAAGTGCACTTTAAGCTCCAGATAATAAGTCTTCTTTACTGTATTTTGTTTTTAATATTTACTCTTATAATAGATATTAATTAGAATGTTTAAGGATAAGTTTTTTGTTTTTGAAGTTCCATACCTTATCCTGACAAATTCAGATTTTTTTTCATACTCTTGTACACACACTTCTAGCAAACCACTTTCTCTCCTCCCCTCCTGATGTTCTAAAAATACAGTAGGCCTACTATAAACTTCTTATATTTTAATTAATTAAAGGTAAGTAGGTTATAAAATATTTATTTCATAACCCTTGTTTATTGATTACATAATATTAGGTAAATATTTTTCCTGTATATTTTTATGAAATATTCAAAGTTTTCAGTGATCGAAATGCTGAAATAATACAATTTTATATAGATTCCATTAAAACTATAAAGACATAGAAAGGTAGAAATCTGAATAAATTATAGTTTAAAAAACTAAAAAAACACTCTTTAATAGCAAACTGACTAAGAATTTGAAAACAATTGTAAAAAAGTGTGGGGTGCTTGGCATCAAATGTTACAATTATTTCATTGGTTGATATTTATAAATGTAGAGTTATTATAAAAATATATAGGCTAGTAAAACGCCCTACGCTTTTTTACAATTATTTTCAAATTTTTAGTCGGTTTGCTAATAAAGCGTATTTTTTAGTTTTTTAAAACTATAATTTCATTTTTAATTTTTTAGTCTCAAAACGGAATCAAATGTAGCCTACATTTATTGTAATCAAGAGACTTGATGTTTTGTATGTGTGACAATAGATTTAATTTTTTTTTTTTTGGTTTAAAGGCGAAAAACCTGGGTGGTTATCATAGATAATAGATTTAAAATTATGTATGTAAAATTTAGGGGGGTGCGAGGGTAGGGGATGGGGTGTATGTAAATTATTGTATTGTCATCGGTGCTTGACACGTGAGCAAATTTTCAAGTTAATCAGACATCTTGAAGTTGGTTAAAATTACTATGAAAGATTCCGTTACATAGGTTACAGGTCAAACTATAATACAAAATCGCTAATCCTGAGGGTCCTGGCAAGGATAATGGGTCAAACTATTTAAATTGTTGCATTGTCATCGGTCCTTGACAAGGGTGCAAAGTTTCAAATCAATCCGACATTTTGAAGGGGGTGAAAATCACGTTCAAAGATTCCGTTACATAGGCTACAGGTCAAACTATAATACAAAATCGCTAATCCTGAGGGTCCTGGCAAAGGTAATGGGACAAACTATTTAAATTAATGCATTGTCATCGGTTCTTGACAAGTGTGCAAAGTTTCAAATCAATCCGACGTTTTGAAAGGGGTGAAAATCACTTTCAAAGATTCCGTTACATAGGCTACAGGTCAAACTATAATACAAAATTGCTAATCCTGAGGGTCCTGGCAAGGATAATGGAACAAACTATTTAAATTATTGCATTGTCATAGGTCATAGGGTCATAGGCCCTTGACAAGTGTGCAAAGTTTCAAATCAATCCGACGTTTTGAAGGGGGTGAAAATCATGTTCAAAAATTCCGTTATAGATACATACCAAGCTCATAAAAGCGTGTTAAAAAAGAAACTTTGCTGTTTTTAATTTTTTCCTTTACCTTTTTTTAGCGAATTTGTTGAATACATTCAACAAACAAATGGAAAAGAGTGGGCAGCATACTTTAATGCTTATGCTAAATAACATTTATCCTATTTACATTTATTACTAAAGTAAATTTTCCTCATTACCTTTTCCCTACTTTATAAATTTCCTGCGAAATTTTCAAAAATAATATAAAATCAAAATAGCTAATGAAAATAAACAGAGGAACTGTACAGAAATATACAAATTTAGATAATAACACTTGGAAAATATTGATGAACACATTATAATACCTAACTATGAATAAACTGAACATATGCTCGAGTTAGAGAGAAAGTGAAGTGCATGTGGATTATTTTATGAGTACTTAAACATAGAAATTTGTTCAGTTGGTATTTTCTGGGTCAGTGACTGTTGTGTAAATTTGTGATTGTAGTTCTTGTTTTACTGGTTCTGTTGGAATATATTTACTTATGTATCGGTATATGGTTGAAGTTATAGTGTTAAACCATACAACTTTCTGAATTGTCTGTCAGAGTAATGTTGTATCTTTGTCACTTTGTAATTTCGGAACGATAATTAATGGTTCATTAACAATATAATTGTATTCTTTTCTAATTAAGTAGTACAAATCATTTACTTCTTCACAAACTATCAAAGCAATTAAATTTGTTTAGAAATGTCTTGAGTTTTGGACAAAAAAAATTGAATTACCTGATTTGAAAAAAAGGAGAAAATAACAATTAATTCAGGTGTATAAATCTACAAAAATAATGATTATTTACTTTAATGAGTTGTAATAAATGCAATTTTTTAAATGTTGGTGTTATTCTTTCACCTTCCCATTTCACTACATTCAATAATCACACCAGTTAGGCCTACAAAGACACCATAACTAGAACAGATGGTACAACTAGGCCTACTTCTCTTTTCTAGTCATAACTTCCATCCCTCAGATTCAAATTGATGCTAACTAGCGAACATTTTCGGGAATCCTGCGGGGCCCCTGTGCCCTGCGGATATGCCCTGGAAGGATGATTTTGGAAAGAAAAGTAAATTGGTTTAAAACCCAATGAAGTTCGAAACAAGGCTGCGTACGGGCTTAAGGGTCTGCTCCAGTAAACGAGAAAGCAACCGGAAACGAAAGCGCTTCTCACTCAATCCCTATCCAAACAGTGCAATTTCTTGCAACTGAACGCTTTGACATAGCCTCATTTCAAACCATTTTATAAGTCTATCTTTTGTAATTGAGTGTTGAAAAAAAACTGAATATTCTTTATAAAATTTCGGATCTATAAATTATTTTTCATTATTAATTTTTTATTGTGTTAGGAAAAAAATTCAAACCTTGTACTTACAAAATGTCAATCACATAATAAATCAAAAGCATTAAAAAAAACTAAATTGCAAGACGGATGCGTATTGTGAATGAGACCTTGCAAACAATTTTATGATAAAAAATAAACGAAATAAATGGTTTGAAATTTAACATTGCTCTTACGAAATAAAAATCCAAGATGGCCACCACTACAGCAGACCCTTAAGGACAATTTAAGAAACACTGTTCTGGATAGAGTGCGAGTTGGATTTTGATTATTGAATTATTTTTGATTGAACTTCATATGAGCTAAAGAAACAGTTGAGAAGAATACTTCTTCTTTTATCTAATGGCATGGGTCACGACCCCCCCCCCCCAAGGGAAAGGAAAATATGTATATTATTAATTATAGTCAGGTATTTTTCTTTAAAGAGATTAGCACTAAAATATGTTTTAAATGTTGTGTGCCGTTTGATTTTACATATACTTATTTTATTTTTTACAAGAGTTCAAGCTTGAGCTGCCGGGTCACTACTTAGTGCGGCCTCTAGGAGTGTTATAATTTGGCCGTATAATACACCGTATCCACTGACGGTGTAAAGGTACAGATTCAATGCTGTGTGGGTTAATATTTCACCTGAACAGCCAAATTGGCTTCAAAATTTTAAAAGTTTTCTTGCAGAGGTCAAAAAATATCCCTGGATTCCTTTTGCCGAAGGAGGGGAGGGTACTCCTTAACACGTTCACTGCTACGCAAATTTCGTATTTGCTATGCTGGGAGCTGAGCTTTTACTTTGTATATTTATATTCTAAATGAGTAGAAATTACTTTATTTTTGACCTTTCTATGTAATAATCACAAATATTTTACCCGTGCGTCCGTAGCATATAGGCTTAAAATTGGCATGCGAAGCACGCAATGCATTGTGTATTGAAAATACTCCCAATATGGGGGTTGGCGGGCAATGCACTGTGTGTTCAGTGTATGCAATGCCGCTTCTCTTAGTGTTCAGTGTCAAGCTCACATGTGCGTCCTTAGCAGTGAACGTGTAAGCCCCATTCCCCGGTCTAGCCCCCTCCCCCCTACAAAATATCATATGAACGCCCATGCCTAATGGTATATACCATTTTCATTCAACTTTAGTAATATTAATTCTATCATATATATATATGCGTGACCAACACACAATATTACATTATTTTACTTAATCGATTTTCATTCAAGTTATTAATATAAATTCTACAGTTTCCTTGCATTTCTCGGACTTGTTTCTATTTCCCTGACCAACACTCATTACAAACAAGTCTGCATAAGAATAAGTACTCTCATGATCACTAACACCATTGCCTACTCAACAATTTCTTTGTCATCCATGTCATAATTTGGTCACAAAAAAGGTAACGTAAACGATATCGTCGGATTAAAACCGACCCAAGAATAGCTCATAAACAACAACTGTTACTCAAGGTCAACTGTCTTGCCACACTCAACAATAATTTCTAGATATGAAAACAACTGAGGACTCCTTAAAAAGAGAGAGATTCTGTCTTTTTACATGACTTAGTTTTACATTTAGACATTATGGATTAAGGATATCCACTAATGTAAAAAAATAATAATATCCATTTAGTCATCATAACAATCCTTATTCACCTGTTTTATCGGAAAAAATCAGGCGCAATACTAGAAAATATAAAAATTATACTCTGTACAGTAATCATACAACATCTCTCATCCAAACAATTAAATGGTATTCGGGACACTAAAAAATATATTTATATTAAAAATACACAAGCAGTAAATATATTAGCAAAAAAGATTTCTAACTGGAAAAAAAGTCATTAGAATTTATAGATAAATCGAAAATAGCCAAATAATTTTGAGAGTTATAAGATTACCATGCATTTCCGATCTAGGCGTCCTATATATTGACGACCATGGTTTCGACCTCACTGAGTCATTAACGAGTCTTCTTAATACATATTAAATTACACTTACATTTACACGCACATACACATTACACTTCACATTAAATTTGAATGGTGCACCATGATTATAGGGCTTGTCAATTGATTTAAGAATTGATCTAAAATGTGGATGCATCCTTTCACGTCAATGACTGGGTCATGGTGTACCATTCAAACTTAATGTGAAGTGTAATGTGTATGTGCGTGTAAATGTATGTGTAATTTAATATTGTATTAAGAAGACTCGTTAATGACCCAGTGAGGTCGAAACCATGGTCGTCAATATACAGGACGCCTAGGTCGCAAATGCAAGGTAATGTTATAATTATTAAATTCAACATTGTGATCAAGAAGTAGGATTCATAATGAAATAATTTTGGTATATAAATCATAAATTTAATGGGGAAGAGGCAAAAATAATATACTGGGGAAAACTTGAATGCCCTACAACCCTAAAAGAGAGGGGGAAATGGTTCTATTCTATAGGTCGTGCCAACCTTACTTGAGGCAGCCCAAACTGACCTGCAGGGTTATTAGCCACACGGCCGCCACTAACCCTTTTACAATCCTATAAGCGACGCTTACGTCCTAGATCAATATTAAAATAAAACAAATTATAATGCGATATACTGATTCACGAGTTCATATTAAGAACAACTATGTAACAAACATTTTTGTTTCTGTCCCATTTCAATCGAACATCTTTTACGGTTTTAATAAAATTATAAACTAGATTATGGGTGTCCGAGTAGAATATAAGTCATTTTTCTCTTCAAAATTGTTGTACACTTCTCAAAAACTTCCTTCTCCAAACAATCAAATCAGGTCTCTCAAGAAGAATAGAATTCAGCACAGAACACCTTATAATAAGTGAAAAAATCCTAGATCTTTCAAATATCTATAGACTGTTCTTATACTCATATTCGGCAAACTACTGTCGTCATTTATTTTCTCCGGTACTGCTGCTACAGTTGGAGATTTGTTTTCTCTATTCAGAGAAAATTATGTAAAACTCTTCCAAGAACTCGACACTAACAAACAGAACATGAGTAAGATACAGTAGAACCCCTCTTAACTGGTCTGGTCGGGACCGAGACCCTGGCCGGTTACCTGTTTGGCCAATTGATCCGAGGTTCCCATAAAAATAGATTTTTGTTCAAAAATAACCTACATATTTCATAAATAAACAAGCAAATAAGAAAGGCGTTATTGCGACCCATTTTATTGTATGTACCACTTACATAAACAAACACCATCAAATTTAACATTTTAAACTTTGAAAACTGAATTTACATATACCGTATCAAAAAAACAGTTATTTTTCTCTGTTCTTTAACATTCAAAGATTTTTAATGCCAAGTCTCTCCAATTTCATACGTTAATCACGTCTAATGCCGTTGAATCTTTTTGCTGCTCAACATATTACGCAATATGTTACAAATATTACATATTTTGCTCCCACGAAATTCAGTAAAGGTTCCGACAAAGCAACAGATGAATAAAAAGAAACAAAAGACGCCGCTTTGTCAATTGATTCTAAGAAAAAAATACAGTTGCCGCGGAAGCAAGATTGGAATCAAACTCATGCTCCCCCTCCCCTGTTCTGTCTGCTACAACACTAACACACATTGCACACCTAAAGTTGCGTCACCCGGCTTTATTTTCCAGGAAATGTCCGTCAAACAATCAATGTTTGAGACTTCGGCCAGTTACAGTAATATAATCTGTTAGAGAAAAAAAAAACTCTGTTGTTCCATGGGATAGGCCGCTTAATTCGAGGACCAGTTGATCCGAGGCCGGTTAAGAGGGGTTCTACTGTAAGTGGAAACCCAAATATCATCAATTGGATTTCTTGAGTAAAAATTTAGACAAAAAATTACTCTGCACTCGAATTGGCTTAGTAATAATAACTGCTAAATCAGCATCATATTTTTAATATCTAAATCCAAAGTAGGTTATGAATAACACCTCAACTGTGTAACAATACCTCAATAAATACAATTATCTAGGTATTAAGTTATAATGAACTTTTGTTAAGCTTTCAGTTTGGTGATTTAAAATGTTGTTGGCTAAATATACTATTAAATACCAGAGTCTGTTTATCTGTTTAATACAACTTTTACAACTTTCTTGATAAGATGATTATACCCGTTAATTATCTTTAGTAGTGACTTGCCCATTGATAGTGGAAACAATTCAAACAAGTCCAAACTGTTAAAAAAAAATTAATAAATCAGAAATAATTTTGGTCATACAAATTTGAATTTTTTAGTCACAGATACCTGCCATGTATTATCAAGAAAAATTATGCATCCTAACCTAAAAATGTAAATTGTGTGCTTTCTTATTTTGTAAATTGTGTTAAAAAGTTTACACTTCTCCCGTGTGGTCACTACAAACAAAAAGATTTAAATGGGGTAGCTACCAATATACAATAAAAATAAATTGCACTAAATTCCTACAAACTATAAAACTAAAATTATTTTATATTAGGCCTATTCTTAATTAATATAAAAAACATTTTGCAATTCGATTACTTAAGTCAACGGGATGAAATGGGATAGGTAACCACCCATAAAATTAAATCAAGCAATAGCCAAGCACTGCCGGGTCCTCTAGTCCTCTTCTATAAGTAAACGGTTACCGCTTGAAAAACTCTTCCAAATGGATTTTTGCTTTTCAGAAGAATGACTTCTTGTTCTAGACAAGACTACTTGGTGATAACTGAATTGGAATTTTAATGGATAATTAAAGAAATAACTTCCAGATAAACAAAATAAACAGAATCAAATATTTTTATTGATCGCCTCAAAATAGAGATTTAAATTCCTATTCTTTACAACTACTTATATTTTATGATAAATAACTTTAGGGTTGTCAATTGTGACTACATGTTTTGCTACCAACACCCCACAATTTTAGGTCAGCTAATAATGATTACACTAGGTATCACATAAAAAAATAAAATCACACCTTAAAACACTTTAGTGCCACACAGTAAAACACTTTATAAAAATAAAACTGTATGTTACAATACAAATACACATGTGCATATGGAGTTGATGAGAGTTTGACGACATCCTTCCTGTGGCAGTGAAATGTGTATGCCTAGTCACCAAGTAAGATAACACAAAGAGACTTTAATTAAATACCCAAAAGGTATTTATTACAAGTTGAAAAACAAAATAAGTATCATTATTGCATTTATACCATTACTTCAGGCATTACAACAAAATATGTTTAAGCCTTTGTGAACAGAATCGGTAATTTAAATTTTTCTCATCTAAGGTAGGGTGGCCAGCACTGCACAGCTGGACGCAACCATTTTTGTGATAAAACTGATTTGTTTTTGTAGGCAAGGTGCTCGTAGCTTGGATGCTTCGCACTAGCACAGCTGGACTACTTTACTGGACTTTACTTTAGCTGGACTAGGCATTACTTTGTTATATTATTTTTGTGTCAAAACAGATTGGTTTTTGTAGGAAAGGTGCTCGTAGCTTGAATGCTTCGCACCAGCACAGCTGGACACAGCCATTTTTGTGTCGAAACGGATTTGTTTTTGTAGACAAGGTGCTCGTAGCTTGGATGCTTCGTACTAGCACAGCTGGACACAGCCATTTTTGTGTCAAAACAGATTGGTTTTTGTAGGAAAGGTGCTTGTAGCTTGAATGCTTCGCACCAGCACAGCTGGACACAGCCATTTTTGTGTCGACATGGATTTGTTTTTGTAGACAAGGTGCTCGTAGCTTGGATGCTTCGCACAGCACAGCTGGACACAGCCATTTTTGTGTCGAAACGGATTTGTTTTTTTATATTAATAAAAAGGTTTACGTACTTAAATTTTTGTTGCTTTTTAAAGTTTAAATACCCTATGTTTCAATCGCTGGCATCGTTAAAAACCATTCCAAACTGGTGGGTTTAGAGCCTCCAAGATGTGGCCAAGTTGATCAGCCATGTCATGTTTGTCAATGTCATGTTTTTAAAATGCATCACCAGTGGTGAATATCTTTTGAACGGATCAGAAATAATAATCTTTTTTCTTCGTTCTTGGAACACAATGATAAATCGTGCGCCCTACCATCAATTAATCATCTAAACGTATTCTCTATGTTAAGATTGGTGCGCTTGTAAATTGTTATTTAAAAATATTCAAAGTTACACAAAAACGTTAGGGTTTGTAAAATAAAAAGAAACGCACAAAATAAAAAAGTATTAAAACTACATATTATAGAATCTAAAAACATAAAGATAAATAGGGGTTTCCGTTTCGGGAAATAAGTGAACCACGCATTGACATACTGATCTTTTGCGCATGTGTTTAAGTTATGAGGAGAATGCGTTCTTGGAATTGACGAATAAAGTAAGGCGGAAGTATTTCTTGAGATCCCCTTCAATCGTATTATTTACCTTTCTCACACAAAATATAGTAAATATAATGAGCCATTCTTAGTTATTAGATTCAAGTAAAAATTATACAAATAATCCATCACTAATCAGTCAATCTTATGAACTCGTGTGAATGTCTAAAGAGTTGGTGCATTATATTTTGCACTTAATTTAATAATTACCGTTATTGCTGTTTGTTTGAATTGTCTTAAATCGTATATATTATATTACTAACTTTCACCAACCTGAAGGCAAACGATGCAAGGTTAAAAGAATACAAAACCTACAACTTTAAATACAGTACCGTATGTTTGAATGATGATAATATGAGAGCATTACGCAAAGGGCCTATGGAAAACAATCACAATGTATACGTCACAGGAATTACCTTCCTCCTGACCAAACGAAGGTCGTACAGAAAACAGTTTAAAATAAAAAAAGTTAATTATACCATATATCTTGCAAAAAGTTTTAATTTGGCCAAAAAATAAATTTTTTTTCGCTTTCAATATTAGTTGACTTGACTCTACTTTTATTTTATATAAATTTTTATGAAACAAAACCTTATTTATATTTGCCACAGTTTTCTCTAAAAGAAAAATATAATTTCTGAATCGGTTGAAAGAATATTACAACAATGGCCAAGATGTACAACTTCAATTGGATCTGTAATTGTAAAAGAAGTAATATTGTGCAGACAATGCTAGATTGTGGCAGAAAAGCACCCAGACGCATTCATTGATGCGTAAAAATTTTGTGACGAGACACTTTTTCCAAATGTGTATACATTTTTGATGATTGGAGCTACCTTATCTGTGACCATTGCCAGTAACGAGAGAAGTTTCTCAACTTTGAGACGTTTAAAAGATTGGCAGAGAAATGCATCCGGATAAGAACAGCTGAATGGTCTTGCTCTTTTGAGTATTCACAGAGAAACTGACATAACAGCAGAAGAAGTTATCAAGGAACAGATTTGCTGAAAAGAGTTGAAAATTTGATCTGCAACTGTAATTTTATTTATGTTTGAAACAATACATTATGTTACTTGATTGTGAATAAAACTACTTTTACTACAATAAATGGTTAATATTATTTCAAATTACTCTATTGATCTGTTATAAAATAATTTATATCAGACATCAGCAATCACTCATTAAAAACGTTTCAACTGAGTATATTCCAATACTTAATACTATGATTCATATATTTTTTTACTTATATCTCATCCCCCACCCCAAAAAAATCTTATTACGCCCCTGGCCAGCTGTACTGCCCATCTCATTGTAAAGGGTTAAATAAAATAAATGCATACTAATTGGCGTCATATGCAATTTTGTATTAGGCCTACTTGTGTTGAAAATCTACTTGCATAAAAAATATTAAAAGGAGGCCTTCTATATAAGAAGTAATCTTAAAATGAAATGCATTACTCTCAACTATTTTCTTTTTGGAATGTAGAGAGTTCTTGCTCAATTTAAAAAAAAAATATTTTATATTTGACAGGGGACTAATACACTTTGTTTTTAATTTCTGTTCCTGCCCATGTGCATTTTAATACAACTAAAATTAATATAATAAATTATGCTTAGCCTATCTATATACACTAGCAACAACTCAATGTTTTAAATTGCAAAATTATTTAATTTAAGGAACGAAGAAAATAAATTTGAAATAAAAATGACTTTGACCTCATATGGAAATAATTTTTGATGAAATTAAAATTTACCACAAATCAATTAATTTATCAATAGGAACAAACTGTGAACTTATGCATTCATCAATTTTGATAGACCTTTCAGTATGTTTTTAGTTTATCCAGTTCTTTAATTTAAAAAAAATCTAATATGTATTAACATTATTTTTGAAATTACAAATATTATAAAGGAGAATAAAGAGTACAAAATAACTCTTATTTCTTCAAGATTTAAACTTTCAATAAATAAATCTGTTAAGGCGAAATATCAAGTCACTTTATTTTTTTTTTTTTTTCATTCCATTCAACAGACATTACAAATTATTCTTACCTTCTTTTATTATTTATTTGGAACAACTAAACTCAGTACATTGCACTAAATGGGACTCACTCTGCCATTAAAAAGCATTTTTGTCTGTTCATAACAGTTTATTATGTTATGCTCGGTAAATTCAAATATGAGCTTTGATTATTTGAATTAAAAATGTGTAATTTTATAAACTTTCCCAATAAAACATTGTAACTGCATGGAAAACATCACTTCCCAAAGAAATGTATATCCTGTGTCCTTTACAAATTCTGCTGAGCAGGGATAAAACCGCAAAAAGTGTCCTTCCATGTGACTGAGCGCGGTTAAACCCGCAAAACATGTCCTTCCCTGCGACTGGGCGTAGTTTTAACCGCACCTGTCCCATTTTTTTTACATTGGAAAAGAGAGAGTTTAGTCGTTGTCTAGCCCAATTTGTTTTACCTGAGTAGTTGGTAGGAACCCTTCTACGAGACCAGGTCCAGTAGCCTTGGAAAATAGTGACTACAAAGCAACTTATGATAGTTTAAATTGGGCGCCACGTTGCTAATCATAAGAAGACCCGCCATCTTGCTAGTCATTCGTAATATATACCGTAGCACTGTAAGTGTTAAACAGGGCAGTAGTGGATTTGTGCACATCTGCCCTCTTTTTTCTGACTTCAAGATACTGAACTGTAGGCCTAGTTTAAATTACTTATAAGTTAGGCTAAATAAATAAATTAGGCTACTGTTTCAGGATAATCTGTTTTAACCCTAGACTATAAATTTGACAACTATCTGTTATTAATATTTGTTTCACAAAAATAATATAACAAAGTAATGCCTATATATGATTCAATTACTCTCTGGGCCTACTGATGTTTTTGTGCCACAGAAATTGAATTTATGTCATTACAGTACACGTTATTATATTAAATTATAGGAAAATGATGTTCATGATACTATTTAAAAAAAAGTAACAAGCAGGTCATTGTAAAAAAAAAGAAAAAACACATGAAAACATTTTTTTTTAATCAAAACCAAGTTGCATGGACTTAAAAATTTCGTCATAAAAGACTTGAAAATTACCATTTTATAGTTTTTTTTTAAAGAATATCACAAATGTTTATTTTTAAGCATGATGAAGCCCTATAAAGTTAAATTTTACGCTTTCACTAACTATTCGTCAGCACTGTTGTATGCTTTGTTCATACTCTCACGATAATGAAAGTGCAGTACAAAAACAACACTACACACTTTCACGGTCTAGGTCAAACTGAAGCTGTACACGAAACGGTGCATATTTAGTTCTCTCGTAAACAAAGATGTTTTAACTTTGGCAACTTCCATCGTAAAATGCAGGCCTGCAGAATATGTCCGAACGCCCGAACGAGGTTCGGGGGAAATTGAGATTGAGCTGGGGAAATTTTAGCCACGAAAAAATCCACCAAAAATAAAGAAAATATTATTATTTTGGGGAAAAATAGATAAGAAATGTATGGGAACAAAGGTCAGCTTAATCGGTTTGTATGATACATATACCAACACACACACACACACACAAAGTGTGTTGTCTGCTCTCTGTTGCAAGTTGCAAGTCGGACAGGGATCCTATTTAATTTTCACCGCACAAAATATCGTACGGTGGAGCCGCGATACGACATTAATCTTCACCGCACAAAATATCGTACGGCCGAGCCGCCGGCGCCGATACGATATTATTGTGCCGGTTGATGAATGGCAGTTTCCTGATTCTTGACGGGCGTTCAAATACATTCGTTGGGTATTAAAAAATAATTATATTATGATACCGGTATGCAAATTTTGATTAGTTTCATACAAATGATATTATTCAAGCGATTAGAATTAAATCATATTAAACCAAATTGTACGATACTTAGTGTAAGCCTATAGGTATTACCGATGTTTTTTAATTTTCTTTTCGAGATTCGAAATCAGTCTTTATCAGTAAAATGCGTACAATGTGATGTGCGTACTCATTTCGGCTTGCATTAGAATGCCGAAGTATTGAAATGATGCGATGATTTTTGTGCGTCAGTTTCCTTTATGCACGGTATAAGCACTCACAGACGTCGTAGAAAACTTCTGTTGCTACCAAAATCTTCGTAATTTTATTGCGGAGAGTTGAAAAGCTTTTGAGCGCTTTTGAGCGTGAGGCGTAGCGCGTAAGGGTCACATTGTTGGGTCAACAATTTGAAAATATTGGGTCAAAATTATGAAAATTCAGTGTGGTACTATTGATTAATATGTTTTTGGGTACGAAAACCCCGATTTTGCGAGTTAAAAAGTCGTAGCACGTCGGGATCACGTTTATGGATGAACATTTTGAAAATTCAGTGTGGGGTATCTTTTTATATGTTTTTGGGTACGGGAAAACCGATTTTGCTAGTTAAAAAGTCGTAGCGCGACGGAGTCACATTTTTAGGTCAAATTTTTAAAATATTGGGTCAAAATTATGAAAATACTGTGTG
>JAGFPH010000370.1:130601-178202 GCA_018207615.1 Philaenus spumarius
TAAAAACTTACAGTTTGTTGAACACCAGACATTTCCTAGTTTATTTTGCCAACAAACTAGAGAATAAAAACAAATTGTTAAAAATAAAATAATTTGTTCTTGATAACTAAACAAATTTGTTATTATATTTTTAACAAATTTCAAAATTTAAAGAATAACAAAAAATAATTATCGCCTAAAATTAGTTGATTATTCTGCTTATTATACAGTAATCCCATTAATATTATAGGCCTACTGAATACAAATTTAAAACTAATAACAATTACATCTCATTACATTTCCAGTGAAAATTGGGAAATTACCAAAAACAGAGATTATCATTCATGTTTAAGAACATTAAGAAAAAAATTAAAGAATAGAATATTTTATGAACTAAAAACTATTTTTCTTTTATTATTTTCTGCTTCCTAAAAAAAAGTATTTTAGTTTACTTCTTCATCATTTGCAGGCTCTGGTGCAATGTTCACAAGATTTTTAGTGCATGGTAATGATTCATACCAACCATGAAGTTATCTCGGAATGATACCTTTCGTACACAGTTTTAACAAATCTTTCGTATTTTCTTGGTAAGAGAGTTGCATAGCATTTTTAAAATTTCTTTTACACTTTCCACATGAAAAATATGCAAAATATTATATTGTTCATCAAAATTGTAAGAAAATTTTATTACTCCAGGAATTGCTTTTACGTAATGTAAGCATTTGATTTTTAACCACTTATCGTATCACCATTCTCGTCTTTAGTCTGTTCTTTATTATTCGCCGAGACTAATCCTCCAGGTCATAAAAAATCTCCAAATGATAATCGTTTCAATTTCAGGATTAGCATTTTTTTCGGTTTCTATTACTTCTTTCCATGCGCATGACATTCATCCAAGCAGTTACAGAATGGCATGCTACACACTTTTTTGTTTTTCAATGGCACTTTGTATGCTTTCGACTTCCATTTGGGAATGCCCAGACTCAAGGAACTTTTGCTCTATTACTTAGATATGAGTAGTCTGTGTGAGGAAGAGAAATAATGCTGAAATTTGCTGACCGGAACAGGTGTCAGAAAAGATAGAAACTTCCTTGACTGTTGTTGGTAAATCATCAATCCATGACTTAAGGGCAGTACCAATTTCATTACTACCCCTTTTCCCATCAATCTCTAACCACAAAATACAATGGGCTTCATTTGGTATTTTAGATTCATAAACGGTTAGATTATACAGACATAATTTACGCATGTAATACAAAAGGGGCTGATCTGATGGAACCTGGAAGACACTCTGTAAGTCAACAGTTACAGATAAGAATTCTGGATCATTGTTTGATCTAATTTTGTCTAGTTTATTTTTGCTGCTTGTGCGCCAGTTTTTCTCTTTAAATGATGTTTATACTCTTCTTCTAATTCAGGTGTGTATTTATTACATAACATGCACTGATCTTTGCGAGGGACAAAAAATTACATATATTGTAATCTTTATAGAAAATATTTCGATATACGGTTGAAGAAACTGACTGTTGGTTGAGATCTACACATTTTTCTTTATAAATACAGCTCATACATTTTATGAATTGAAAGTTTTGTAAGTTTATTTTCTACAGTAATGCGACTCTACAGATGGGAAGCTTTCCATGTGAGATCTAACAATTACTAAATCTTCTTCTTTTGTTTTATGTAAGGAATTTTTTCCCCCTTTTGTTATCCTCTACAAATATTTCACCATGTAATCCTGAAAATGCTTTGTTGATAGATCCATTACTAATTGACAAGGTTTTCTCAAAGAAACTCTGGCAAACTGTAAATTTGTCTTCAGTGGATTTTGGAAGATAGTATTATCTACTAACATAGCTCGGCTATATAGCAGATTTCCACTGAGTTTTTGCAGTGAAAGATATATCCTCAGAGAGTACTAATATACTTTTAGCTCAGAAATAGTAAAATTGTTACTTAGTGACTTTTTGCAATAAACCGACGATATGTACTTTACCAGTTGACTATTGATTAATATGCTTTACACTACATATGTAATATATTAATTTTTATATAATTATATTTATTTTTAGTTAAGTAATTAACTGCCATTATTTATTTTACTAAAAACCAAGGTTATATAAAACTGAATCTCTACTATGCTAAGTTATTTCTCGTCAGTGTCAAGTAATTTAAATAAGATATTGTGATATCCTAATCACTTCAGTGTTGAGTTGTTTGGAAAACTTCTGTTTTTTCTTCTTTTCATTCTAATGTAACATTTTAAGTTTTATAAAAAGGCTAAAATAAAACTCGAGATTTTAAAAATGTATCAAGAAAAGTACAACCGAGAAATTAATTTTATTCTTGACAACGAGATCAAGACACGATATTGAGTTATTTCTTGTTACTACTCGAGAGTTTTGAGATCTTGCACACCCCTACTTTATTTTTTTTTACAAATGTTTACAAAATGTATAATGTCAGAGATTTATAAGTATTTGTTATGCAGAGAGTGCAAAACCGTATGCAACCCTGAATTCATTTCAACCGCTGTAGTGTGAAATTTACTTTTTGGTCGGCACTAATTAGTGAGCAACAATCGAACAATTTGATCCTGTGTTTTGTGTGTCAGTGACAGGTGCGTTGTAAGATCTACAGTCTTCATAAACATACATCTTTATAAAAATTAGGTTTTTATTTCCTGGGCATACATTTTTAACGGTTTTGATCCAGGGCATTTTTGAAAAGTACATCGCAAATATCCCTGCTATTTCCATAAGGTACATACACGTTTAACCCAACAACGGCCACGGTTAAAGCTAAAATTGGCCAGCCCGTTTTTAGCGTTTTGCAAGCATATTTTTAAAAATTCGCCAAAAATAGTAAATGAACCCCAATCCAAATGTGTTCAATAGCTTTTTTGTAGAAGAAACTTCAAAGAATTCAAATATGCCACTAAAAATAAGTTTATTTTGAAATTGTAAAAGTTATTAGCTCAAGAAACAAAAAATGTTCAGTAACGAAAGGAAAAAGTTCAACTTTAGGCCTACATAACAATTAGTAAACATTTTTTGTATTTTTTTCGTAAGCGTAAAAAAGTTTCGTAATTTAGTTCTAAATAGAACTGTATAAAAACATTTATCAATTTCAAATTTTTTATTTTGAAAAAAAAACTGTTTTTATGTTTCAAGTACACAACTGGTACCTACCTAGGCCTAGATTGTAACGTGCTTTACTAATATATGCTTTGACCAAAAATGAAATATTATTATAAGAAAGTGTAGAGGATAAATCAAAGAAAAGAACGGTGTACTTGTCTTTTCTTAGTTCACAAAAGTGTTTGAGTTACATTTGTTTGAATAACAAAAAGACATCTGTCGAATAAAAACTCCCGACTAAACACGTGTAAATAGGTCGCGCCGTAAGAATAGCGTGAGAACAAACGCCCTAGGCGATCTCACCAAAACGTCACTTTCCACTGCAGTCTAGACAATCACAAAACCGGTTTTATCCGGATTACTTGGCACCATTCCAAACTACAGACTTTCGTCTACAAAATGGTGTGAAGCAATCTGTCAAAACATTGGGCGTTGCCTTCTAAATAATCGTTGACAAAATGGCCTGTTTATCGATTGAGAGACTGTCCAATCGCAAGGGTTTACAGTATCTCTTGTCTGAAACAGTAAATGTACTGTGAAATCTGATTGGAAGACACCAACAGAAAGATGAAATCACGACGAATCCAACGGTATCGTAAGAAATGCCAAAGAAACATTATTGTAGATGGTGGGAAACGTTGCAAGAGTGGGAAATAACAGTACAATTGTATGCAGTTTCGCGCGTGGAAACAGCTGTAGCTTGATATGCATATTTTAAAACAATGATTACGTATGCAAATATACGTTTTACGAAAAAGTTGTAAATACAAAAATTTAAGTTTAATTCATTTCCTTTCCAATGGTGCCAGTTTTATTACGATTGGATAATTTTAAGTGGGTTAAATTATCGTTTATGCAAATATATGCAAATTTTTGCAAATGTGTGAAGTTGTTGCGTTTGCGCCGTGAAACCTGGTGTTGTGGTGTCGTATGGCCGTTCCTGGGTTAAAATATTTATAAGCAGTACATAAAAATAAATTCACAACAAAGTTTATTATGAACAGATTTTAATTAATTAAAACAAAAATTATTTGCATTAACCTTTTAAAAAATATATATTGGAAACAGGCATTGGATAGAAAGTTTAGGGGTTGGTCAAATAAGTAAAAACTTCTTACAAACATAGTCTGGAAACGCTTCTTTTACCTGATTTAAATGATAACTGCTGTAATTTTGCCCACTTCCATGCTGATACATAAAATATATAGAGATGGAAAAGCTCGGTCAAGTTCGTTATCGGGATAATCGACAATGGGGTTAACCTTAGACATGCCCTGGTTATAGCTCAAATTGGCGAGCCGGTTTTTAGTGTTTGCAAGCATATTTTAAAAAATTTGCCAAAAATAGTAATTCTTTCCCAATCCAAAAGTGTTCTATGCCTTTTTTTTAGAGAAAGGTTCAAAGAATTCATATATGCAATTAAAAAATTTATTGATGTAAAATTGTAATAGTTATTAGCTCAAAAAATTTTCAGTAACGAAAGGAAAAAGTTCAACTTTAGGCCTACATAACAAGCAGTAAACATTGTTTGTAATTTTTTCGTAAGCGTAAAAAAGTTTCGTAATTTAGTTCTAAATAGAACTGTATAAAAACATTTATCAATTTCAAATTTCTTATTTTGAAAACGCCAGTTTTTATGTTCCAAATACACGACTGCTAACAAAACTAGGCCTAGTTTGAAACGTAATTTACTAATATATGCTTTGCCCAAAATGAAATATTATTATAACAAAGTGTAAAGGATAAATCAAAGAAAAGAACAGTATTTCCTTAGTTCACAAAAATGTTTGAGTTATCTTTATTTGAATAACAAAATGACATCAATGTTTTGTAATGAAACATCCCCGGTCGATATTACTACAGGCAGGAAGGGACATTTGAATTACGTGGGAGCGACAAGCGAAAGACGTTCTCACCAGAATGCCCTAATTATGTACTTTCCACTGCTGTCTAGACAAACCAAAAACTGGTTATTTCTAGTTTACTTCCCACCGTTAGAAAGATCAAACTATTCTCTACAAAATAGTGAAAAGAAATCTGTCAAAACATATGATATTGTAGGCGTTATCTCGGTTGACAAATGTGCCTGTTTCATTGGTTGAAAACTGTCCAATCGCAAGGGTTTACAGAAATCTTCGTCATAAATCGTGTAAAATAGTGACATCTGATTGGAAAGCACTATTAGAAAGATAAAATCTTGACGAATCCAATGGTAGCTTTATAATCTCGATAGAAATACTTCTGCAGGTGGGCTTGCCCGTTGAAGAAGTGGGAAATAACAGTACAATTGTATGCAAATTCATGCGTGAAACAGCTGTACCCCGATCTGCATATTTTAAAACGATGATTACGTATGTAAATATAAGTTTTATGAAAAAGTTTTAAATACAAAAATTAAAGTTTAATTGATTTCTTTTCCAACGGTGCCGGTTTTATTACGATTGGGTGATTTTAAGTGTCTCAAATAACCGAATATGCAAATTTATGCAAATTCTCGCATAGGTTCGAAATGGTTGCACTTGCGCCTGAGAGAACGTCAATTCGTGCATTCTGCCACGGGGAGGGTTAAATTAAAGTTAAGTGAATAAAAAACTATATTGTTTTCGGTTGTAAGATCTAAATATTTGGTTTTACTTTAAGATTATATTTCTCCGTTGCTATTCGAGTTATGAATCCATAACATTTTGAATCTAGGTAAAATGGTATCAGATATTTTGATATTAATTTGGTGCAGATATTTCAGCTGTGATATTTGAACTGAATCATAATTTTCTACATATTGCTATATCATAATAAAAGAAGGTTAAAAGAACACAAAGAATGTATGGGGAAATGTTTAAATTAGGGGTCTGCGGGTCCCCGAATTTTCGGGTTTAGGGCGGGATTTTTTCACTATCCGAGGATCGGGCGGGTCTGAAATATATGATAAAATGCGGTATGAGTATTATGGCTGTACCCGATAAATTCAGGTAGTGAAGAATTAAAATGAATAATGAAATTTCCTTATAGGTAAAATGCTAAAACGAGTCGATAAAAGTTATTTCAATATACAAATTAAAGACTATGTGTCAACAATTGAAACTTAGAATTACTCAATTTTCTTTAGTCATTATAATCACAACAAACGATCTCGACTCGACAAATGGAACAAATATGGAATCAAAACGTCAAGTTGGTTAAAACAGCTAGACAACTGTTGCTTACTTCAAGTCACATATAAAACTCAATTATTCTGATGGAAAAAAGTCAAAAACCAAAAGAGTAAAGACAAGTTTTGTGTTTTATCTGTGGCATGACTATAATAATATCATCATATATAATCCGTGCGTACGCCTACCAGTCCAGTATATTATTATCTATGTTGCATAATTCGTTATTTGGGAATTGACTAACCAATAATTTCCCACGAATTTTTACGAAAGAACCTGTTACTGCGATATGATATTCTTTTGGCTTTCTAGATTAAGACCAACATTTCGACTTGCATACAAGCATGTTACCAGAAATGAAATGCAAAGCCGAAATGTTAACATTAATATAAACTGACGAACGGATTAGTCATAATGTTCATTTTTGTTTTACTCTGTTTAGGATAATATGATTCCGTGTTCTTTGAGGTTATAATGAACATCAGCTTAGTTCGTTTCACGTCACGGTCAACTTTTTTGTTGTTTACGATTTGTATTAAAATAAATAAATCAGGGTTCAAACAGATTTTTCAAAAATAATTTCCAGTACAATTCCAGGACAGGATCTTGATTTTCCAGGACACTTAAACCACACAATTCTACAGAAATAAATATTTTGTTTAGATGAAGCTCTTGAACGAACAATACATGTCATAAAAAGTGATGAGATTAAAATCAAACGTTTTGTTTTTTTGTTTAATGTCCCCAAGCCGGGGAGAACAAAACCTCTTTAAAAAATATAGTAAATAACACTGAATTTTGGAACTTCAGAAAATTATTTTACAGAATTGTCAAGTACAGTAGAGCGTCGATAATCCGAACGTCAATAATCCGAAACGTAAAAAATCCGAACGCATTCCGAGGCAGCCCCTACAAAAAATTCGTTTTCGCAAATTCCAATTCCGTCGTTAAAAATTTCTCAAAAATCTTCATCGTTGTTTGACATTATTATCTCTTTTTAAACACTTCTTAAAATACCTGTCTCACACGCCCTCACAGCAGATAAGACTGGCTGTCAGTATGTCACGCTAATAAGCTGCTTTAGCGCTAGCAATAAAAAAACAGTGTGTTTGTCTGAGGGTTGACCGAGGCGGGGCGGGGCAATGACCTTGGCTTGTCTATTGTTAGCTGTTATAGTTTTTTAGTACAGAAAAGTTTTTCAATTTTCTTTGTGTAAAGTCCCTTTTTTCATACAGAAATTTCATTCATTTCTCTTTGTGTAATCATTATAACAGTGTGTCGTACATACAGTAGTGTACTGTACAGTATTTTTTGAATTTTTCGTTTGTACAAATAATGTACAAGTCAACTTTTATAATTATGTACTGTACTGTAATTGACAGTTACAAGTGTAATCATGTTAGCCCTACTGTGTACGTGCAGGTTCTTCTAAATCATAATATGTAAGTAGTCTTACATACTGTATTGTAATTACATTACTGCTTGCACTGTTTAACCACTTTAATCGATTAAAGGGCATATATTTTATCCTAAATGGCATTTTCTTGGTTATTTTCAAAAATCCGAACAAATTAATAATTCGAACCCCCCTCGGTCCCAATTAGTTCGGATTTTCGACGCTCTACTGTACTGATGTTACTGATGAACTGTAATTTATATTTTAAATAATTGCATAATTGAAATATGTGAAGTGAGAGTTAACTAAAGAATATATAAAATTGAGTCATCGAAATATTGTTCCTGAATGGGGTTTGGCCAATGGTATAAATATATTTTTATTGAAAACAATTTACATTATTGAATTACTAAACAAAATAGAAAATTTGTGTAATCTTTAGGTTGTCAACCAACATGTTGAGATAACCTAAACATTACAAAATAGATACCACCACAACAACAGAATCTAATTAGGTTAATTTGTCAAAAATTGTCTTAACTGTTGAGTGTTTCTTTTGTAGAAAAACTTAAACAATTTGTAATATTTTGACAAAATAGTTTCTTTGATTCTATTGTACGCCCAACCATCCTCCCATATAAACTTCCCCACGCTGGGTTTGTTGTGTTCAACGTCATTAGTACAACCTCAATAAAAAAAAATAGACCTCTGTTCTTCACTGTACAGCCTAGTTTGTCACTGTAATGTAACGGTAAATAAAAGTGATAAACACATTTTTCTTAGTGAACAGGACGTGTAAAATTAGTAGTTTTATTTATAAGTATATATAGGTGTCACAAAAAAACTTTATCGTGCTATAATACGGGATCGGATTCTATGCATTATAATAAAAGAAAATATTCAGAAACATTTTTCGAATTCGGGTTAGTTTATTTTAGTTTTTTTTTTTACAACAGTTAAAATAGCAACAACAGTAACTGTGCCCATCTGTAGTAGGCGTAATGTATTTTCATCAGCTATTTTTTATTTATTGGAAACAGTTGCCAAATAATGTAGTTACAATTACTTTTTTCAACATTGTTATTCATGATAATAAAAATCAATGTCCGAATTCGAAAAAAAATGTTACTGAACATTTTAAAATTTATTTTAATGTATTGAATTCGATACTTCATAGAGCATTAAGGTTTTTGTGACATTTTGTATATGGGTAGTATATTATTATGTCAATTTTGTGTAGGCCTAAATCGTTATAAAGTTTTAATAGTAAAACATTTACTAAATGTTAACAAAAAATGTAATATTTGATATTTAAAAATATTCAAGGTCCAAGTTGGCAAGTTTACTTGAACCTTTCAAAAATCTAAGCATGAAGCCCAATTTACAAAAGAAAATGGTTGGATTTAGGAAAAAACGCAAGAACTAAGAATAAACTTAAGATAAACTAAGACAAACTTAAGTGACAGTGTTACGTTAGGATTGGCAGAAAATTGTACTAAAACTTATTTCATGGATCCTAGCAGATATAATTTGTATAATAATAACTTTATTCTTTAGAAATATTATTCACTCTTATTGATAGTAAAAAAATAATAATATTATTAGATAAAACTTACAAAATAATTGATAGTTTATTCCAACTCGTCAATTCCTGACAGCTGATCATCACTCTCAGAGCCGGTGTCACTATTATCATAGATCATGAATAATAAAATATATCATGCATCCATACGGGGACTATGTGCCGAAAAAAAAAGGTTGTCGCGAAAATAGTGCATGATCGCGCCGCGAGGTAGCGCTAGGGAGAAATCATTGGTAGCATTGGCGTTCCAAACAGCTTCCGTCGTTTCCCCAATAGATAGCACCACAAAAGTCGAATTTCCAGTGGAACAAAATATTGCATTGGATCGGAGTTCTATTAGGTTATCCAAATACAATGCTATTATCTTCACTTTCACTACTATCCGCACCAAGTACAATTATGAATTGTTCTACGGAATTTTCTATTAAGGGCTGTTGTTTTAAGTAGTCTTGTTCAATTCGTTGTACATGTTGACACTTTTTCCTTCAAGATTCAGGTGTATACTCTTCAAATATTTTGGTTGTTAATGTTATTACATCGTCAAATTTAAAGGTAGTATTGTTGGCAGCAACCCAGTTCTTGACATCGGCCCACACAAGCTCTATGGGGTTGAATTCTGGATGGTAGGGCGGCAATCTCAAAATGACATGTCCACTATTTTCCACTAAAGAATCAATGACATATTCTTTACGGTTTGGTTTGTGCAACCGTATCAATTCCATCAGTTGCACTTTTATCATATTATTAGAAAATGGTATATTGTGCCGTGTCAACCAGTCTTGCATATCTGACTTCCTAGAATTACTAGTGGGACACTTGTTAATTTGCACATTGTGGTAGGGTGCATTGTCGATAACTAGAACACTTTTCTCAGGCATGTTTGGAAACAACTTCTCTTGAAGCCATTTCTTATATTTTTGAAAATTCTTTTGGTCATGATAGATAGTTAGTTCCCTGTAGACTTTGTTGATTTCCATATTGTCAAACAGTTTTCTAAGAAGCCAATTTCTCCTCCCGCATGAATGATTATTAGCCTACCGCCCTTTGATATCGGAGTACACAAACCTTCTTTCGAACTGCTAGACCATGATTTTCGCGTGCTATGTGTCGTGTTTATACATGTTTCATCTATAAATACTAGTGGCCGTCCTTCAGATCTGTACTTTTGTATTTTATTTAAATGGTCCCATCTTTGGAAGCAATGTGTTGCTGTTCTACAAGAATGTGCCTATTGTTCCTAGTTTTTTTCCACCTACAACCTAAGTCTTTGACTATTTTCCTTAGACTTGTTTTACTACCTTCAAAGCCTAAATCTTTCACTATTTTCGTGTGCAACTTAGGAATAGTAGGGACGCTTTTTTCAACAAGATGAAAATTATTTATAGTTCTCCTAATCACCCCCCTATCAAAATCATCAATTCCTATTACAGGTTTATTGCGCTTTCTACATTAGTTAGGAGTTTCAAACAAATGCTCTCCCCTCATTCGTTTTGCCTCGTGATTTATATTTATTAGTGTACGCTGTGATACTCCCGTTGCTGCAAACACTCTTTCCCGAACTTTCTTGATGTCTATCACACAGTTTCCGTGTTCAGCTTTCTCTTCATAAATTGCATAACATTTTAAATAATGTCTTGACTTTGACTCTTCAACACTTTACGTTTACTCATCATCACACTTAGCACTACACCTACCAAGTTAACACTTTATACTGGAAATATGTGAACCAAGGGTTAACAAATCTTTTGCGCATGTGTTAAAAATTATGAGGAGATTGCGTTCTTGGAATCGACAAGAGAGCAGGAAGGCAGGAAGTATTTCCTAAGATACCCTTCCCGTTACATCATCCTATTTACCTTTCCCACAAAAATTTCGTATGTGTATTTACTAACTTTCACCAACCTGGCGACTAATAATACAATGTTAAAAGAATACAAAACCTATAACTTTAAATACAGTATGATTAAAGCAAGATAGTATTATGGTGTCATTAGGCCTACGGAACAGCCAGGATCCCACCAAATTAATGTGAAACAAGCACAAAATGTATTCATTACAGGAATTACCTTCCTCCTGACCAAACAAAAGGTCGTACAGAAAATTTTTTCAAATAAAAAAGTTAATTCCACTAATTATCAACAACTATCTTGCAAAAAGTTGTCTTTTAGCCTAAAAATACAAAAATTTCTCGCTTTGAACATTTTTGTTGTCATCACTTTTATTTTATAAAAAACTTAGTAAAATTTTGCATCACAGTTATAACATTTTATAATTTTTTATGAAACAAAACCTTACTTATTTATAGATATTTGTCATAGTTTTCTCTAAAATGTGAAATAGAAAATGTTTATACAAAGGTTGTAAGCAAGTAGGTAAAGTTATAAGAATGTGAGCGCTGTCAATTTCCTCAGTTAAATGTTATTTGTGGATCTATTTTTTTGTGGAATTGGTTGTACCGCCAAGGCAGGCTTAAGGAGAAGTAGCAGGGATGACACGCCCATTAGGCCAAACGCACTCCTAGTTTGCTCGAACTGTACATGTACGCATGGTATACATACTCAGATCAGTCAATAAAATTTAAAAATGAAATCGGTATTTTGGAACAGAGGGGAAAATTCCAGGATAGAAACCTAATTTTAAAGGACATCACAAAAAATTCAAGGATAATTCCAGGTTTTCCGGGACAACAGATAAAATTCCAGGTATTCCAGGATGCGTATGAACTATGTAAATGTTTCTCTTTTTTTAAACGAATGTGTTATTTTATTAGTTCCGTAGTTTTTTGTTAGTAGTTTTGTTTTTCATTGTTATAGTACTGTTTTGTTTAGATTTCTTAACCCTAGAACCGGCAGATCGCACGAAACGTGCGATCATGACAACACATTTGTAACGCGTGATTGTATTGAATATTTGACCCACTAAAAATCTTCAAATCTCAAAAAGACAAACACCATTGGAAAGGTAATGTTTCAAAGTTTATTTTTTGTATTTACAATTTCTTTCTAAAACGTATATTTACTTACGTAATCATCGTTGCAGTTTATTAGTTTTCTACAAATCAATCGGCGCCCGAAAATTCATACAAAACATAACGAAATAACTCAACTTTCGTCAATCTCTAAAACCCGCCCAGTAGGTTGTCTTAGTTAAACCTATGTATCGATGGATTCATCACAATTTCCCCTATCCAAAACTTTCATCCAATCAAAAATCGGACAAATAGTTCTGAAGTTGTAAGGGGTTTTGTAGACCCTTGCAATTGGTCAGTTTTCCAACCAATAAACAGCGTTATTTATTTCACGTGATATGTGTGTGACCTCAATCGCTTTTTCGAGATATTTTGGTATCTTTGTAAACATAATGCTTCAAGCTAACTTCCCCTGTAAACCAAATATGCTATATTTGAACAGTTTATTGTGTAGGACCGTGGGAAAGTGACTGCTAATACGGTCTCATCTAACGTTCAAATCTGAAGCCTAACGGACTTTTACAACATAGCCAGACATAGGAGTTTACGCGCGCATCTTGTACAGACGAGAGTTTTCTATATTTTTCTAACTTTTGTTATTCAAATAATTCTAAGTCAAACAGTTTTATGAAAAGATAATTTACAAGTATACAATTCAGTTCCTTGATTTATTCTCTACACTTTGTTATAATAATATTTTATTTTTGGGCACAGCATATATTAGTAAATTATGTTTCTAACTTGGCATACTTTTGATAGCAGACTTGTAGTAAGAACATAAAATCTCGTGTTTTCAAAATAAGAAATTTGAAGATGTTAAATGTTTTTATACAGTTCTATTTAGAACTAAATTACGAAACTTTTTTACATTTATGGAAAAAATTACAAAAAATGTTTACTACTTTTTATGTAGAATTAAAGTTGAACTTTTATTTTTCGTAACTGATCATTTTTTGTTTCTTGAGCTAATAACTTTGTAAATTTTACATCTATAATTTTTTTACTGGCATATACAAATTCTTTGAACCTTTCTCTACATAAAAGCTATGGAACACTTTTGGATTGGGGTTAATTTACTATTTTTGGCGAATTTTTGAATAAATGCTTGCACACGCCAAAAAATTTCATTTTCGTTAAAGCTGCCGGTTCTAGGGTTAAAATAGAACACTTTATTACTAGAAATATCTGTGTATACGGTCATAGTACTGCTAGGCCTATGAGTTGTGTAACAAATAGCGATCATGAGAGAAATACCAATAATAATTTTGTTAATTTAGCCAAACAATATTAGCAGTAATATTACTGCATCGACATCAAATGGTTGTTATGTCAAACTCTCAGGGGTTTAACCGTATAGTGCTTATATTGTACAGGTTAAAAACTAACAAGTTTAGAGAGCTTAATTAATTTAGTACGCACTTATTGTAGAGCTTTTTAAAACAAATTTCTAGGGGTCTGCAAGTACCCGAATTTTCCGGGTTTTTTCACTAACCGAGGGTCGGGCGGGTCTGAAATATATGTTAAAAACCAATACAAATCCAACGGTAAATAAACCCAAACCAGCAATCAGTATTTTTAAGAATAAAATATTTCAATCAGCCTATTAATTAATTTTTTAGTTCCGTTAGACTGATAAAGTTTTTAGTAACTTAATAACTTACTAAGTAACAATATAATATTTTTGAATTCTGAGATGAGTGCTAAATTCAGAGGAAAAAGTTGAACTTTCTATATATAACATCTTCAATAATTGTTGTTCAATATCTTGTTTCGAGTTTTCGTTTACTACCCGACCAGACTCGGGTGAAAAATTACACTACCCTACTCGATGCGAGTAAAAAATTTCACTATCCGACCCGAAGCAAAAAATCACTAAGCGCCGACCCCTAGTTTAAACACATAAACAATTTATACCGGTATTACAAAAGTTTAAAAAATAATCTCAAAAACTACTAGACCAAATTGTATGAAACTTACGCTAATACTGAAAACTCTATAGATGGAAAAAACATTATTAATAAAAAAAAAGCAGGAAAAACGTTGGATAAAAATGTTATGGTCGAGTGATGAAATATTAAAGAATTAAGTTTGTAGTTATTACAAGTGCGCAAAATAACTTAATTTTTAAATATTACAGTAATCCCAATTTGTTATAATCATACGTTTTACATAATTTTCCCTTTAGCCAAAAAAATTACACCAAAACTACGATCACAAACTTATCTTGTACAAAACGAGAAAAACAGTCAAAGCCAGAGGACTTAGCTTAGTACAGAAAATTTGAACATTATTCTTACTTTTAAATTATAAGACTAGTTACAGTTTTAAAACTACTTATTGCCATTATTTATAAATTTAAAAAATATATACATTTGTAAAAGTAACACGTCCGAACACAAAAGTTGAGTTTAAATTTTGATAACAAATCGTACTTTCCAAGTAATGTTTTAGGAACCAAACATTACAAGCCTTCGTGACAATAAGAGCACAAATTTAACAAAATTGTTTTCATATTTGAACACTAAACAACACCTTATGTTACCTTAATCTGATCCGTTGTCGACACCGCAAACAATAAATAAAGGTATCATAACAAGAACTTACTTTAAAACACATCAAATAATGTACATTATATAAACAAATAAACAAAAGAGAATTAAGTAACAATCACACTGTAGTCCTTTGATTGGATGAAAACATGTTACCGAACACATAGCCTAAACCACTGCTGCCTTCTGATCCGTCCTTCAGATTGTGTCCAATACTTCTACAGTAGCAGCCGCAGAACAATTCTCGTAACTGAGTCAGTCTTTCTCTTCGCCTAAACACATAATTTTATATCGTTTAATAAAATAATATACGCACATATGCAAAACAATAAACATTTGCAGTATGGAATATAGTGTTGGGGACGGATTATCTTGAGAAAGAACATTACACAAGAAAATTGTTAGAGCTATTCTACCGATGGGCGCGCATAAATTATCTTTTCCCCTTTTAGTTAGGCTAAAAATTTTACTGCTGCCTCAACTACTTAAAATTAATACAGAGTGTTTTTTCTTCTTCTTAAAAAGTGGTAATATGGAAGAAATATGAATATATACACACACATCAAGACTGTGAATGCTAATAAACAACAAATTAAAATGCATTTTTTTAGAAGCATTTAAAAAGTTGTATTTTTAACTAGCCCCTAAACTGTACAATAAATATAGCTTTTCAAGGTTGACGTTCGTAAATCACTTTTTGCTTTTCTAGAACAACTCAAATTCTGCTTGCGGAATCTCGAAGCTGTGGAAAACTAGTGTAATGATTATGATTTATAATTTATAAAGTTTATTATTTTTGTTTATTTACGTATTTTATTTATTATTATTTATTTAAATAATTCTCTTTTAAAATACAGTACATTTTTGAAATACAAATTTAATAATACAGTAGAGTCCCGCTATTCCGAACTAATTGGGACCGAACACTGTTCGGTTTAGCGGGAATTCGGAATAGGCGGATTTCATGAATAATATCAACGTATTAACTTGTTAAGGAGTAAATTAAGTGCGTGGAAATCTGCCACAGTCAGTTCTATACAGCGTTGATCGGATCGGAGGAAAGCGAGGAGGAGGTGAACGCTCAACTGAACTCATATCACAGGTAGACGCGGCAAATGCTTTTGACCTCGCATTTAGGTTTACAACATCCATTTTTTAGTTCCGCTGCGATTCTCTTTTCTTCTAAAAACGGAATGAAAAGGAAATGTTGTTCGAACCCTCCGTTTTGTCTTCCCGCAGTCTGTCCGTTAGTACCGCATCGTCTTGATGATCGAGAAAAAAATAAAATTCGTTCGAGATAACGAAACGAAAACAGAGGAGAAAAACGCATGAACACAACTGGCAGGTGGCAACAACACTACTAGTGTTGTATCTAATCTTTCCTTCTTTCTGACGGGCCCGTTATCCTTTTCACCGGATGCTTGTTGCGGTAACGTCCTTCCTGCAAAACGGATGGAAAACACGAAAAAAACAAAACCAGCTTTCATTCAAATCTGGTTTCAGGCGTTTTCATCAAGCTTAGGCTCTATTTAACTTATTTGTATAACAATAAATGTACTTTTTTTCACAAAAGTCTTTTTAATTTCTCCTGTTAAAAAGAATAGGCGGATTTTTGGAATAGCAGGACTCTAATGTACTTCTATATTTAATAATTCTTTCTTGCCCGGACAGCCATACCTCAAAGGCATCCCCCCAGCACAGGCACAGCCTAAAGGTAATTACACAACGTTCATACGTTAAAATTTTGGTGTATATCTTGAATCATTTAAGTGTATAATTTTAGTCTAGTTTTTTTAGCTATGGAGGATGCATTTTTTTAAGAAAATTATTGTAAATGTGGTTGTACTAGAAAATAAATTGATTTTCAAATGAATAACGTATGATACAGTCGTGTGGGGTATCGTTTTAAAAATGTCATTCAATTTTGTGACATATAGTTTGCAAATTTCATTTATAACTACCATCACTTAAACTAAAGACACAAACTCCTTACAAATAATTCCTTCCTTTGCATTATTTAATTGATATTCTTGTTTTATCGAATTTCAAACTACAGAGATTACACAAGAAAATTGCACCACTTTTGAACATTTCTTGAGCTAATAACTTTTACAATTTTACATCAATCAATTTTTGAATTGCATATATGATTTCTTTGGACATTTTTCTATAAAAAAGCCATGGAATACATTTCGATTGGGATAGAATTACTATTTATAACAAATTTTTTTTAAAATGCTTGCAAAACGCAAAAAAATGGCAAAATATCAAAACTTTTAACCCTTAACGTATAGCGCCTTTATATGCGGCACGACCCATTCTCTAAACGCGGTTAACGCCTTTAGAAGCAAAACCCCAAAAACATGCTTAGATGATCCCATAGTTCACGAAACTTAAAATAGAGTACAGATTGATTTTCTTTGAGTATGTTTAGACCAAATAAAAAATATAAGCAGAGTCTGTGACTTCTTATCGCTCTGTGTTCTGTCGCCAAAGCAAATTAATCTACTATCGCTTGTGTTCTGAGCGCGGCTTACGCCTGTAGACGCAAACTGTTTCATCCAGCTGTTTGTTGTATTTGTACTGTGAGTTTAATGATATTTATTCCAAAGTTTTACTGAAAAGTGAATATGAGTGTGACTTTTATGTGTAATATTGATGGAACAACAATCATTTTAGTAAATTTTTATTTTTAGACAACAAGAATTACTACATTCCATGTTTATGTTTTTTTGTTTTCCGTAGCCTATATAAAATGTATTCTTTTATGCAATCTCTTTGTAAGATATGTTTATTATTATTTATTTTGTTTTCTTTTTATATGTAAGAATTTAGTACGGTAATTATTTTATTTTTTTACTAGTAAAAGTATTGCTTGTATGTATTTTGTTTTTGAAGAGGCTTATTGTAAATTTTGCAAAGTTTGGTTTGACTTTTTTAATTCGTAAAAAATATTTAAAATTAGTTGGATATTTTGTATGTGTACTATTTAACCCTGAGAATCTAAATTGAACAAAAACATTGAGAAAATATAAGTTTTTTATTTTATTTTTTTGTAAATGAGCGGTAGCCCATGTTTTAGCTTAGCGCTTTAAGGGTTAACACTCCCACTTCTAGGGTTAATATTTAAGCCTTCCTAAATTCACTGTAAAATATGTTTTAAGTTTCTAAAGATAACAACATTCTAGGTTTAAGTTCAATATTCTAGGTTTAAGTTCAACATTGAAAGTTCTATGTTTAAAAACATAAGAGATGCATGATCAACGATCATATAAGTAGAAACATACGTATCCAACCTCTCCACTGGTAACTAACTTAGGTTATATTATACTATACAAAGGATACGTTAGTTTTTAGACTTCTAAACCGCTTCTAAATTCTAAAAGTGCTTGTACGTACAACACGTAGAGTTGCATGATGAATGATCAGATAATTAGGAACATATGAATAATTCAACCTTTTTATCCAAAATGATGTTAGGTTATTCTGTTATAGAGTTGCAAGATGAATGATCAGGTATATAGGAACGTGTGATACCTTCTTCTTCACCGGTAATGACGTTAGGTTATGTTAGGAACATACTTGGTAGGTTGAGTTTCTTTTTAGAGTCTTTAACCTATTTCTAAATATTAACTGATCTTACATAGAACACATAGAGTTGCAAGATGAATGATCAGGTGTATAAGAACGTGTGAATCCTTCCTCGTCACCGGTGAGCGTGTTAGTAGATTCTGCAGATACTTGACCTTCACACCTAAATGAAACAAAATTATAAATCAAGCCATAAGAGTTTTAGATTTTTAATTTATTGTTTCTCAGACAACACATGTTAGCTTTTAGATTTTCAATACTACAGTAATATTTTATTACCACCACAGCAAACATAGATTAATAATGTAAAATCCCAATTCTATAAACATTCATTTTTTAGTCTGTATTAAAATTACCATTAGTTGTTTAACCTTTAATATTTGGTGTTATTGGTTAGTGTGAGGAACTATGTATGATTAACATGCAGTGAAATACAGTAGAGTCACGCTATTCCGAACTAATTGGGACCGAACACTGTTCAGCGGGAATTCGGAATAGGCGGATTTCATGAATAATATCAACAAATTGACTTGTTTATTCGTAAATTAAAGGGACATCTGCTAGTGTCTGTTCTATACAGTGTTTAATCGGCTCAGAGGAAAGCGAGGAGGAGGAGGTGGACACTCAAACTGAACTCATATCACACGTAGACGCAGCAAATGCTCTTGACCTCGCTCTAGTTTAGGTTTATATCATCCAAGGTTATTTCCTTCCGTTGCGTTACGATTTCATTTTCATCAAAAAATGGAAGGAAAGGGATAGGTTGTTTAAACTGTCCGTTTTGTCAACCCGCAGTCTGTCCTTTAGTACCGCATTATCTTAAAAAAAATCAAGAAAAAAAATCGAGAAAAAAAATTCCTTCGAGATAACGAAAACGAAGGAGAAACATGGATGAAAGCAACTGGCACGTGGCAACAACACTACTAGTGCCTAGCTGGGGTCTTTTCTTTTATACGACCGCATGGCTCAAACTATTTTCTATACTAACAGAATGATAATAAAGTAGGTTTTCTCACCTCAATTGATGAAATCATCTATAAAATAAATGGTTTTATTGTTTTTCACAAAATACACAAAACATAAAAACACACTAACACAAACTAATTACATGTGAACGTTTTTATGATTTTTACACTTCTGGTTAGGTTTGGGTTAGCTGTACTGAATGGGGTGTGTATTAATCTCGCTGATAATAGTATGATTATATTTCGTTATTATGACATTATATGATTACAAGGAAAAAAACCTAAAAGGTTCTATCTAACTTATATTATTTAGTCACAGTATGTTGCGGTCGTATAATAGAAAAGACCCCCTAGCTGTTGTATCTAATCCTTCCTTCTTTCTGACGGACCTGGTATCCGTTTCACCGGATGCTTGACGTAGTGACGAACCGCACCTTCACGCGCCAAGTACTCAGGCTCTCACCCTCCGTATCTTTACTCCCGCTCCAGCTAGCTCAGCGTCAGAAGTGCGATCGGGCGACGGTTCTTTGCAAGAAATATTATTTTCCAATAATACCTCTTATTTTACCACTAACCTGACTTAAATTTATACATAACTTTTTTGGAGCCTCGAATCTCTTCGAGATCGTGCCATTTGGAGAACGGCTTATTCTTATTTATAACAATATACTTTCTTTGTATAACTATTACCACACATAAATTACTATTGTCTACTTTTGTCAGGGTTTCAATGTGGTTGAAATGAGAAATCAAATTTTGATTAATGAAATTAATTATTGCTTCTTTTAATGTAGTAATTTATTTTATGTACACACATATTTTATTCCAAAATATCAAGTTCCAGGTCAATTTATATTTAAAGTTATTCTTAAGTTTATTCCTTGTAATTGCTGGCAGTTTATTAAAATGAGCTGTTGTGCGAGATAGACTTTTAATAAATGAGATTTAATTTTATTTAGTTAAATTTTCCCCTGATTATTTAATAAAATGTTATTCTGTCAATGTTGTATATAATATATTATGTTTAAGAAGGATGTTGCGACAATACCTTAGGTGAGTTTGTTAAAAGCGCGTTCCTACTAAGTGTTCCTGTAGGTCTAGAAGAAACCGCAAGTCCTGCAAGGTCCTGGTTGCTGGCGCCTGTTATTATTCCCTGGCGTTGCCTCCAAGGGTGTTGGTAGAAGTAACCCTTTAAAGCTGCTTCTATCGATGATAAGCAAATTTCGGTCGTTCGGGTCTTTAACTAACTCACTCACTGAGTATTCCTCTTCACTTAACTTCACTGTCTTTAAACCACAATACCTTTGAAAAACTATTAGCCAAGTACAAGGCTTATTATTGTCACTGTACATACAAGTTCACCTTCACAAACTATTTGCAAGTTATTGTAACGAAATTGTTTGCAAAATATACGAAGTAGATTTCATTTATGTTATTCGCGAAATTATACTTTTTTATTACTAGAAACGTAATGATGGTCTCCGAGTTATCTTTTTAACTATATATTCAAATCACTTTCAACGACTTTTAGCAAAATATTATTTCAATAAATACTTTTTTGGTGACGAGAAGCGTAGTGACATTCTCGGAGTTACCTTTTCAACTAACGAAGTTACTGCCGACTTTTTAGCTTCTCCCTCTACAGGGTTAAAATTGTGGCCAACTGTGTATACATTTTTCCCTCACTTTTCGTATCTTAAATTGCCTATATTTCTTTTGGTTCTTGTAACAGAATTTTTTCATTATTTTTCCCTTCCTCGAGTTGAGTTACTCTACTATTTAACACTTTAAAATTTCCAATTTGGTTGTGTTTCATTATTTTGACTAATTAACGTACTTGGAATTAAGTGTTGCCATGTTTGTGGGCGGGACTTAGTTATCTAGACATGAACTATTGCTTGTTGCTAAACCTATCGTGCAAACTATTCCTGTCCACTTTTGTCGAGATAAACTTGACAATTCTTCCCCGAATTCCCATATCTTCTGTTCCCATGCCTCGATTCTGGGATGGTTCCCGCGAACTTACTCCTGAAGTCTTCTGGACCTCGTACAAACTCGACTCGCGATTGTACGATGCTGCAATCGGTTTTGGCGATCGGTCGCGAAATCTTCCTTTTTCGCACCGGGATTTTCTCACTTTCGAAAATGTCATTTTGTAGCCTAACTCTCGCTGAATATAGTCCAGTTTTTACTTTTGTTCTATGTTTAAATTTGGCAACGCTACGATGATTTTGGCTTTTTATTTAAATTTTCTATTTATGTAAACTAATCATTTTTCCCCGTATATAATTCGTTTTGTCTATCTCACTATAGCTTTTACAATCATTGTATTTATTATCTAGCGACTACCTTCTATAAAAGTGAAAAATACAGTTTATTATTTTTTTTATTAGAGCTTCTAATGGCTATAACTTTTTACTATGAAAAACTATCAAATATTGATATTTACATTTTCTCTTAGCTACTTTATTATGAATACAATTTCATCAAAATACCCAGTTTTAATTAATATTTTAGTTTCCCATTGTTCCCTGTATAACATGATTAATTCGGCCTATTCTCGCTGGACTTGGTTAGGCCTGTCTTATGGACTTAGATTATTAAGCTGATTCTTACATTTCATTGAAAATTTAATTTATGCATTGAGCGGATACCTCAATCCGTCTCAGCTTGTTGCGGTAGATCCCTTCCCGCAAAACGGATGGAAAACGTGAAGGGAACAAAACCAACTTTTATTCCAATTTGGTTTCAGGTGTTTTCATCAAGCTTAGGCTCTATTTAACTTATTTGTAAAACAATAAACGTACGTTTTTCACGAACATATTTTTAATTTCTCCTGTTTTTATGTTTTAAAAAAATCGGTATTTTTTCTGAACTCTGTTTGGAATAGCGGGACTCTACTGTATAATTGTACGAGATTAAGGCCATCTTGTACTTTGAGTTTCAGGAGTCGCTGAACCTGAAATGAAACATGGAAAATGTTTTCTAAATTTTATCAATCGAAACCAAAGTCCAAAAAAATTTTTTTTTAAATATTTAATACATGGGGGAGGGGGTGGGTTGCTAAACCTTAATATAAAGCCAAAAATATACAGGGTGGCTAGTGATATGACCTTTTGAAATTCCCTGACTTTTCCCTGACATTTCCCTGACTAAATAACTTTTTCCCTGACCAATCTTAGAAACAGCACAAACAAAATCATGTTAATTTTATTTTAGTAAATCAAATCAATCAAATTTATTTTGGTAAGTAAATCAATTTTTAGGGAATTAATTAAATATTTAATTAAACACGGTAATATTATATAACAGTTCAATACTTAATACTATCTATGTTACTGCACCAACTACCAGCAGTTGCAAATTACACATTTTTTACTATAAATAGTAAATTAAACAATGAATTAGTCAAATTATATTTTATTATAACAAACAAAATAACTAACTGTTTTTTGTAATCCAACTACCGGTACAGATTTGCATTGAATATTTAATTAATTGATACGAAAATACCCAAATTCAAAAACATTTAATAGTAAAACTGACATTTTTAAATACAGTATGTTAGAGAAAGGTTTCAAGGTCATAACATGGCAAGTGCATTGAAACAAGCTGCCACAATCACTTCCGTAACTTGACGATGATGGGTTTTACGTATCAGAATACATAGTTTTCTTATTGTTTAATTTAGAAGTTCATTTTATCTTGAATGTCTATTTTCTCAATTAAAAATTGTATTAATCTATGATTTTAAATAGATATTTTTAATTATTTTCCTCCTTATAAATGTTATTTTCCCTGACCTTAATCAAAATTCCCTGACTTTTCCCTGATTTTTCCAGAAAAGTAAAATTCCCTGACTTTTCCAGGTTTTCCCTGTCGCTAGCCACCCTAATAAAAATACACGATAAATAATACGATTTCATGCAAAACAGAAGCCGATGAAATGTTGCTGTTGTAAATACTTCAATATACATTTATTTTATACTTGTAGTAGATTCAATAATTTTTATATCGACTTGAAACGTATCAAATACAGTAGAGCGTCGATAATCCGGATTAATTGTGACCGGACCCTGTCCGGATTATCAAAATGTCCGGATTTTTGAAAAAAAAAATTTTAATAAAAAATTTTTTTTTTTTAATTCGTTTAAGTTCATATCAAAAAGAAAACTTGATAAAACTGTTATTAATTCACTTTAGTGGTTAAATAATTGAAGCAGATAAATAAAACCATTAATTAATATGAACTTATAATGTATTTAAAAGATAGAATATACATACATATGCTACAGTAATATGTAATGTACAATACAGTATTTATGTACTTACTTACAGAATACTAAACAGTTTATACATTGCTAGAGCTCTTAAAAAAGTATGTTATTGCTTTTTGAACTACAGAAGTGGTTCGCTTTAGTATGTAACGCAAACGATTGGTGATTGAAGTTAAAGTGCACTTTAATAAGCAGCACAGAAAACAATACAGTACAGGTGTAGTAACAGCGTGTAGTCAAGAGACGCAACTAACAAAGAAATCACGGGAAGCGGCAGGTGTTCAGGTACATAGTTAGACTTGTTGTTACCCATCCCTCCTATGAGCAGAATACCCTCCCATTCTTTTGTGGCAGTAAGACGACCCCGCCCAGTCTGTCGCATCAATGCTTTTGTTTGAAAAAAATTTGCATGTTTGTACAATAGGTATTCACATATTTTTTTTTTTTTTTTTTTTTTTTTTTTGCCGGAATTGAATCCGGATTATTGACGGTCTGGATTTTTGACGTCCGGATTATTGACACTCTACTGTTATGTGTGTTCCGGTAACATGCACATATTCGCAATTAATAGGGGAGAGTGGGGCACTTTCATACAAAATTGTAATTTACATCTTTAGGAATTTTTATCTTTATTATTAATAGATAAAAATGTCTGAAAACTAGGCAAGACATTCAAAATTTAGTTGGGAATTTAACCATGTAATTGTATTTGCATATCTTTTTTAAACTTTGGTTTATTAGCACTTTTTTCAAAATGTTGTAATTTGTATGAAACTACCCCGTATCGGGGCAGTTTCATACAGCTTGTGGGGTAGTTTAATACAGTAATAGTAAAACACAAAAACTATTTATTTTCACATGGTTTATTTATGTAAAATTACCAAATTAATAACATATTTGTATTTAAACTTAATATAAGAAATATAAAAGTCTGCTTAGCTTGGATCTTCTTTCTAGCCTAAATTATACTGTGAAAAATTTACTGCAAAAGTGAGACGCCCTGATGCTCGCTCGGTTCCTCCAATTACTGTGGGTTTGGGAAGTTTAGCAATTATATCTTCAAGTGAGATATCACTAGAGTCTTTGTTCTGAGGAAAACTGAAATTTTGTTTGTCATTGGTACGTAAATAGTTAACCTGAAAATCTGAAAACCCAAACTTTTCCTCAATTCGACCTACAAAATATTTTTTAAGCTTTTTTGTGTTAAACTCCACTAGAACAAAATCATTTATTCCTATTTCATCACTTGTTGGTTTAGCCAACTGAAATACATGATCGTCTTCAATATCACTTATAACTAAATCACTAACACCACTAGAGATGCTTTCTTCATCACTTGAATTGGAGCTACAGTCTTTTACTTTCCTTGATTTAGGTCGAATCTTCCGTAAAGCAAATAGTTTCCTTTTTAATGTTTTTTCTTTAACTAGTTTTTTATTATTTCTTGCAGCCTTCTTTCTCTCCTTTTCAGCTTCCTTTTCAGCTTTAACCTTAGTTAACATCTCAATCCTCGCTTTTTCTGGAGTGTCAGTAAGAATTCTCGATTTTCCCTTTTCTCTTCTAGTAGTATTAGGCACATTCTTTCGAGGAGGAGCTTTAGGGTAGGGCCGCACGCTTTCAGGGGTGATAGTTGTTTCAAGTTGCGCAGAAGTTGTGGTTACGCTCTCAGTATGTTTATTAGGTGTGACACCTGGCATTGAATCGCAAACTTCTTTTTGTTGGCACTCGAAATTTGCACCAGAGACTGCCGCTGGATCTGCACCAGTATCATCAACAGGAGCTAAAGTTTTCGGTAGGCGGTCTGTGACATAAGATGGAAAGAAATCGTCTGTTGTAAAAATGAGTCTATTAATTGGCCACAGTCCTGCTTTCTTAAAACCTGAAATGACGTTATTTTCTGTAAACGACTTTTCAAAAGGTTCTCGAGTCAAGAACGGTATGTTATAGATGGAAATAGTCTTTCCAGGATTTTCATGCAGCCACAAATTAAAGGCTGCTCTGCAATTGGTTTTGAATGGTGAGAACACACTTATATCTAACGGTTGAAGTTTGTGAGAGCAATGAGGGGGGAAGGTTAAAAAAACCATTCCATTTTCTCTCCCAAATATGATGGTGTCTAGAGTGCAATGACTCTCATGGTTGTCCATTAAAATAAGAATCGGGTCGGATTTTGATGCATTAGTGTGTTTCTGAATATGCTTTATGACTTCCAAAAAGTTAGGACCCGTGATCCATCCACTGGGATTTGCCAGGCCTAAGCTTCCGTCAGGGGCACCAGTCAAATAATGTCCTTTAAAGTTTTTCCTAGGGAAAATATATACTGGAGGGTAAGCATTCCCTGTAGCATTAATAATTCCAATGAAAGTGACTAGCTGTCCTCTTTCTGCAGATACTGATTGACCCACCTGCTTCACACCAGTTTGGGCGATAACTTTAGGGGCTTGCATAACAGTCGTTACTTCGCTTTCATCAACATTAATTATTCTACTTGGATGAAATTTATATTTCAAATTTACTGATACGTAGTTATCAAAAAAGCTATCTACATTATTTTTATTAAAGCTTGTAGCTCGGGATAAACTTGTATTTTCAGGCTTACGAAGCGATAATTGGTGGTGTCGCTTCATAAAACCGTACATCCAGTCAACTCCAGCAGCCTGAGTTTTGGTCCAGGAAGGAGGAATTATTAAAGATAATTTTTGAGCATACTGAAATGCAAATTCTCTTAACTGTTTGGGTGTTAGGCCATAGTGCATTTTGGAGCATTTTATCAAATACTCTGCTAGTAATACCTCTTGTTCGACGGAAAATACCTGTCTTGTGACATATTTAGGCAAAGTCCTTTCCTCTGGAACGGCTAAGGGCAGTGGCAGTGGTATTGCGTCTTCTACATCCTCAATGTCCTCCTCTTGATAAGATGTCTGAGGTGTAGCCTCTTGTAATGGTGCTACAGTCTGGTTTTTTTGTTTAAAAAGTTTGATGCGATACTGCAGTGTTGCAAAATGCACACCGTGAGTAGCAGCCGCGGCCCTTAATGATGAATTTCCGTTATTGATGTCATTTATAGCTGCTGCTACAGCGGCTTCATCAATATTAGATCTATTCGTTTTTTTATATAGTTTCTCACCATTTTTGGAACCTAAAAAAAAAAAACAGTGCTTAAAAAACTTATTTGTAGTAAGAATGGATAAAAAATATTAAATGTTTAATTCAACCAACAGTAATTAGTTGTATTTCCTCATTGTATGATACTGCCCCATGTGTATGAAACTGCCCCTGTTCACTGTATGAATGTGCCCCAACAGCACTTGTTTGACTAAAAACCATGTGCTCCTGATATAGGTTAGGATTTAAGTTAGACACTAAGTGTATAGCTTTAGAAAGGTATTGGATATAATACAATAATAATATATCAATACAAAATTAACAAGAAAGACCACTTACCTTAGTTTTTGTTATAACGAAAAAAGAATCTCTTTTAGCAAAAAAAACAATATTTATATCTATCTGTCTCCTACATGAGTCTAGACCACTGAAACATTTGTAGGAAGTGAAGGTGAGTCTAGGCCACAGACTGAGCTGCATAGTTGGTTTCCTGGATTTCAAATGGGTGGGAAATTCAAACTGTATGAAAGTGCCCCTGTATGAAAGTGCCCCACTCCCCCCTACTATAAAATCTACAAACTGCAAACCATGGTTTAAAATGGAGGAAAAGGCATGGATTTTATCGAATATATTATTATTTTTTTAAATAGTCCAATGTAATAGTCTTTACAGTCAACTCCCGATTATCCGGAATAATTACTGGCAAGACCATCACGGATAATGTGAAATCCCGGTTAAAGCAATTCGTTATATAGGGTCCAAATACAAGGTATTAAGCAAGAATTATAAACATAATGGTTATACTGTACCTTTAATCACTCCTAAAACATATAAAAAAACTACAAACACAGCATTATTTATAATGAAATAGCAGTACAGCAATATATTATTTACAATGTTCAAACACGATTAAAATAGTCCAGAATGTTCAACAACGATTAAAATAGTCAGTCAGAGTTTGTTGGCGTTTGCTTCCTTTTTCAAAATTGTGGATCTTATTTTTCGTAACACGAGCTTGTCACATAATAATGCATCACCTTGACCGTCTAAATAGTCAAAAAGGCCTTCGATGTAACACAGAGCCATGCCGTGTGTCACTTTCGGCTGCAGAATTCAGACTACTCTGTATCGGCCCGGTTGACGATCCCGGTTGAGCCGCAACCCGGATAAACCAATCCCGGTTAATCGGGAGTTGACTGTATATACCAAATGTAAAAATTTAAATGCCATATTCGTGTTCAGCGACTCAAAAAACTCATAAATTACGATTTTACACCCGATCCTACTTAAACTTGCAAAACTATATTTTTGTATTGTTAGAAATTGAATTCATACCTATTACAGTAAGCTTTTAAAATTACATTAAGCAGACTAATTGTACATGTACTTACAATGATGTATTTGAGCTATTAGAATGAAGATTTGAACTACAAGTGGAGTTGGAACCTGAACCACGTAAGCTACCAGTTCCAGTAATGAATTGCCAACTGAAAATTTAATATAAATTGTATTTTTATTTCTCAACTCACAAATATTTCTTAAATTAAACAATAAATATTTTACCAAAACAAAAAATATAATTACAAAATACATGTCTCAAAATTTAAAGTAAAAGGTAGGTATACAAACATTTAATTCACTTTCTCATAATACGAAACCCATATAAAAGTATCGAGTGATTTATTAGCGAATTTCCATAGAAAAAATGAGCTGTTGCAGTGGCCCTTATGGTAAGTCCCAAGGTTGGGAGTAGCAAATGAGCACCGATCATGGTCCCCAGAACACGTTTTGGGGTGTCATTAAAAATCATATGTGTTCGCACTCTAGCGACCCCATTTTAAGTCCGATTTAGTTCAAATTTGTACACATGTTGGTTATCTACGTCGTTCGGACGAGTTCGTTAGCCAAAATAATCCAACAATCGGAAGCACGTTTTTTTGACGGGAAGTAACTATTTTTTGAGATTTTTCCTACGAGAATGAATTTTTTTTTAGTTTTTTCTACAAATATAAATGTAGGATGTTATTCTGCACATTTTGTTTTTTTACGCGACCGTATAGCTGGCTTGGTTCCCCCAAAGTCGATCAAAACGTAAAATACCATAGAAGTACCCGGCTCAAAGCTATGTGGTGGGTTGGCGTGCGAAGCACGCAATGCATTGTATATTGAAGATACTCCCAATATGCGGAATGGCGTGCGAACCATTTTGCAGCTATTCAGCACCGTCGTGAATAGACCTACTTCCCAAATTGTTGGTTGAAACCCTAAAACATAGGCCTATAAACTTAATTTTGGAAATTTGCTCAACTCACGTCAGCGGTTCAGCTGTGTGGTCGAATTATTATTTAATTATTATTCATGATTGAGCAGAACTTGATGGTCTTGTAAACTGTGGTCCATGGGACTCTTCAATTATAAATAAGGGTTTATATAAAAATACTATTGACTATAGCGTGTCGTTTGGGTATTTTTTTAAGGATTCGCACACGTATATTCAATAAAATACACTATAGTCTAAATTTTTCAACTTGATGGTCTTGTTACAAAAAGACCAAAAAAGTCTTCTTTGTTTAAAAGTTTTCTTTGCATTAAAAGACCAATCTTGATGATCCTCCTATAATAATGCATAAACTAATAGTCCAGTCTCATTTGGTAGTTTTTCCAGGCAAGTGTTTTTGAAAATTGGTGATTTTATAGATTTTGACGTGCTCTATTCGAATTTTCACATTGCCATCTCGCATCTTTGCCGCTTGGAAAAATGTTGCCCAAAAACAGTTTTTGACAGTATCTCCATTTTGACAGTATCTCCATTTTGACAAATTTCACAATGAAAATAGTTGTGTAATAAATTAAACTAGCGAAAATTTCCTATACTTTATGTAGTAACTTCAGCATTTTGGTTTTTGAATACCTGGACAAGCTTGTTTAAATCTGGGTTTTTTCAGAGTACATTAGCACATTTTATTTTCCTTGATTAAAGAGTGCTGATGTTGTATCACAGCCACTGAAGGTGTGAAAGAATAATATGTTTTCTGCGGCTGTTCTGTCTATAATATTTTTTGTTGCAAAATTTTTCCTCCGACTGGTTTGAGAATATATATGTTTGAACGAGTAGATAGAGCCGTAAAAATAATAACAAGATCTACATCTTTGCCGACAACTATTGATTTATTGCCGTATTGATTATTAGCGCATCCGCATCTTCCGCGGCTTGCTTTACCATGAAGTTCGCAGCTTCAAACTTTGTCTTCAACATTCCGATGCGGCGTTTCTTGTTTGTATCGTTGCCCAGGAATTTATCTTGACACAGTTGGAATCATCGTCTCGTCAAAGCATTGGGATCATTGTACGTCTACTGAAGCATTTTTCCGTGATCGCCCTTATTAGTTGTTCAAAGAATGTGAAAAGAAACTTGAAAACGTATGACGAAATCGTGGAACAAGAGGATTACAAATAAGCTGATAATCCCATAGCAGTTGACGTGGAAGAAATTTCTATCTGTGACATTTCGGTCGGTACTGAAGACGATGAACACGCAGAACCTGGTCCATCAAAAATTCCGAAGCGAAAGAGAATTCGCTAAATTTTGTAATAGTACAATACATGTGGATTAGGCCTACTGGAGATACCACAATAAACATGTGTTGGAGTAGACTTTGCGGCACTCGTACGCAAAACTTTTAATTTTACAAAAACTATTGTCAGAAAACTGTTTTGGGCAACATTTTTCCAATATGGCAGCAAAGATACAAGGTGGTAAAATGAAAATTCAAAAAGAGCACGTCAAAAACCTATAAAATCACCAATTTTCAAACCTCCCTTAAAGCATTCCAAGTAACCTTCTTTTTGTGCAGCAAATCACTGTACTACTACTAACAGAAGTTATTGGTCTACTATCGCTCTGAAGCATGGGGTAATAGCTCGGCTATTGGCTGTCATGACTTGATGAGAAATTGCCTGGCGGCAAACTCCTTGGTTTGTTCTGTATTGTTTTATCTTATGAAATTTGTATTTGAAAACAAATTATTAACTAAACGAACTGTTTATTTAAAACACAACGATTCCTTCAACTGGTCATTGTGTAATGTTAGACAAGGGTAAATTTAACAAGATGTTTAAATATGTTTTATCTATTTACTTTTTTAATATGAGCCAAATATTTAGAAAAATGGCTAAATTTCTCTAGTTTATAATGGTACAAAATCCTATCATGAAATATTCAATCTATCAAAAATGTACATTAGAACCCAAACAAGCAGAACCTAGCCTAGCCTAATGACACAGTAGGCCTATATCGAATCACATGCAAAATAAAGCATAATCGAACTATAAAGAGAACTGGTTTAGAAATTATTTAAGTAACAATATGTTAGAACACCGTGAGAAACTGTTAACAGAACCTAAATGTAAAATTTATATGTGAGAAATGATACAATAACCTAATTTCGGTCCCAGCATAGAACATCCGATGTAAACAGTAAACACAGACCACTAATCATAGCAAATCACACACAAGGAATAATTATGTTCACTATTTATTTATTAGTTAAAGTGCATCAGACGTATAAAATAGTAAAATACGTATTGACAATGTTATTAAATGACAGATGAAATTAACCAAAACAATATGACCCCATGTTTGTTTGCGAATATGTACGAAACATAGCACGAGTCAAAATGTAAACGTAAATTAATACTAAACTCATCAGAATACAGTGGCAGGCGACAAAATTGTATTTATTAGGAATAACTAGACCTTAAAGTAATATTAGTTCATATCAAATGTATTAGAAAATAATTATAATAATTAATACAAGCATTGTAGCCAGACCGGAACCGCCATATTTAGTCGGCGGCAAGAGTCAAGTTGGTTCTCAAAATTAACGCGATTTAAATAATTAATGTTATAAATAATATTTTGGCATCACAATAATTATAAAAATTCAAACAAGAAATTGATAATAAATAAATATTTCCACTGTGAACGATGTAATTAACCCGTTTCAAAGTGTTAGAGAAACGATGCACACAGAACGGAATGCCCAACCAAGATCCAGGAAATGCACCAGCAGCGCTAGGCGATCCAGCGGCTGCACGCGAACTACAAGAGGACGCGGAGAATCAATCGGAATTTGGAAGGGACTCAAAAGTGAACGCTTATGCTATAAGGATGTAAAATTATACCTCTCCAGTTTTCCAGTTACATGTGAACTATTTTAAAGTATTAGAATCAGTGAAATTAACAATAAAACAGATGTGGTATACCTGTTTCAATCTAAAACCTTAAATTATATCTATTTCATGAACAATGAACTATAAAAGAATTGAACTTTGTCAAAGCCAAACCTAACATATTTTAAAATCTTATGATGCTATTTTTTTTCTAATTTTATCATGTTATAATTCAACTTCAATGCGATATTATCAATAGCACATTCAAGCCCAGGCCTATAATCCTACCTGAGATTATCACTATTAATTATTATCATAATTATAGTATTATGATTTCAAAGACTAATAATAACTTTCAAAATGATTCAAATATAATCCCAATATGTGACTGAGCTATAGCCGATGGCATTATCTAACCAATTTATATGTAACCTATAGTAAATTCAGTGAAAAGACTATCAAACCTAACTTATGTAAAATTAAATGTTAAGATTAATTTTGCTTCTCTTCTAATAAATCGAAACCTTTACTATTTGTAATCTAATCAAAGTGTTTGATTTAAAGTAGATATTAATGTTACCCTATATGAAGGCAAGGGGAAATAGAAACTCTGATAAATATTAGTTTATAAATGACTCCACCACTTGGAACAGCAATCATTAGTAAAGATTATTTATAAATGGAGCCCCACGTTGGGCGCCATTTATAAATAATCTTAATGTATAAATGACTCCACCATTTGGAACAGCAATCATTTATATATACATTAAGATTATTTATAAGTTATTCATCTAATTGGTGCAAATCGAATTATGACATAATTTTCTTTCGCCGTTGAATAAAATAAATGTTTTAGCCATATTTATTTCATAAAATAAACGCAAATTGTCAGTCTACTACAGTTGGAACCTGGTTACTAGCTATAGATTTACCTGCACAAATACCCTGCTCTCCTCTCAAGGCCGTAGCCAGGAAAACTGGGGGGGAGGCAGGTCAGGACCGGGGATTTGAATTTAAACCCTTTTAACACGTTCACTGCTAAGGACGTTCATGTGAGCTTAACACTGAACGCTATGAGAAGCGGCCGAAGCACAGTGCATTGCATGCCAGCCCCATATTGGGAGTATTTTCAATACACAGTGCATTGCTTCGGACACCAATTTTAGACTGTGGACGCACACGTGAGCTTGCTTTAAAATATTATTGATTATTACGCAGAAAGGTTCAAAAATAAAAATAAAGTAATTTCTACTCATTTAGGCTATAAATATTAAAAAATAAAAGGTTAGCTCCTAGCATAGGAAATACGAAATTTGCGTAGCAGTGAACATGTTAAACACCAATTTCCATGCTTATTTTAAAAATTTTGTTATAGTTAACCATGTAAAATATTATAGGACGTAAGGATGATGAATGATTTTGTTTTGTTGAACCTTCATAGTTTTCTTATTAAATAGATCAGATCAAGCTAACAACTCACAAGAGAGTAAGGTGTAACCTATTGCATCCATGTGTATTGTAAGTTGTAGTTTAGTCAAGCAAATCTAAATATTAGTATGCATGCAATGTACAATGATATAAAATATGTTGTTGGATCCCCCTCTGTTGTGTTGTCTATTTTATAATATTACTTGCACTTTTTAAACCTAGTATTAATTTTTACAGCTAAATTTCGGGATTTCGGGGGGGGGGGTTTGACCCCTAACACCCCCCCTGGCTACGGCCTTGTCTCCTCTTCTTCATTAGTCTAACCGGTATAAAGTGAATGCATTAAACAAAAAATCTTTAAAATCTACTCTTGTTCAAACCCGATTAAAATAATATAATAAGCCTGTCTTTCCCACTATAAAATAATAAGTTGTTTTAATAAATATCAAACAAATTTAATTACCTTCCTACACTAAGAGAGCCCGATGATTCATTGCGTTGTCTAAAAGCTGTCGTTCTAGAAGGCACTGCAACAGGACTAGTTCGAGAGAGGTGAGAAATTCTAATTCCAGCGGCAGTTTGACTACTTGGTGTTATCGTATTGTTGGATTTTCCACCACTGCACCCATTACATAAACTGACATCATGAGTACTATGTGTACCTTCGTTGTTGATTACACTATCGGATTTGGATGCAAGATGCGGCGATGTAGAATGTGTAGAAGCTAAGGAAGAGTCGGCCGACGTAACCGGTGCATAAGACACATTGGAGGCAGTTGTGTTGTTTGTAAAATCTGTAATTATACTTGATGCTTGTGAAATAGGTTCCTGAGTGGGGTTAGGTAAGTACCACAAGGATCTGTTAAAACAAATATAAAACCATTAATGCATATCAAACAACAAACTTATAAAGGTAGAAATATCGTAACAGGTTGTCAATCTGTGAAGCGCAATTAAACTGCTAAATAACATAATATCTATGTCGCTGATGTCAGATAATTTTAACTCGTGGACAGCCATCTTGCAACATCACAAGGTTCAATTACATAATCGAGCACTTAATAATTTTGAGGTTATAAAAACATTTTTACTTAATAAATGATTTGAACCCTTTTAGTACAGACAATTTTGGTGATATATTGCTCAAAAATACCATGTGTATTTCAGTGAAATTACACAAAATTAGTTAAACAGCTGTATTTTTTTTTTTTATTTCCAAAGTTAGAAAGATGATTTTTGCAGTGAAATGTTAGTAAAAATGTGTACTAAATTATTAAATTAGTACAAAGGCAATAAAAGATAATTAGATAGTTATGATAAAAGTAAACAATTACCATAAATTTGACTCTAACTCCATACTCGACACTCCTTAAGAAGGGTAATAATTTTACCGTGGGACACCACTTCATTTTGTTTCAAATAATGTTGTTAATTCACACACCAATTTTTATTCTCTTTGGGTGATAATTAAACTGCACAGACATTTTTAATAATGTCAGAATCAGATAACCCACTTATAGCGCCATCACTAATATAATATATTCATCATAAATCACATTTCTAATTGTATTTTCACTCCAAAGCGATCTGGAACGACTCATTTTCAATCAAAACACTTATAACTTAACCTTAAAATGAAATAACACAACACTCGATAACTTGGATAAACAAACCACAGACGATAGTAAGCTATCAGCTCTCAAACCTGAGCATAATCTTCGTCGTTCTCACTATTTACAGATCATAGATTCTATACCAGAAAGAATATTGTCTGTGCATAGAGTACAAGAGCATAGAGTGTATCTTTATTTATCTTATGGAAGCAAGAAACGAAATTATAGACATATTGGCAAGGCTACAAATTAATGGCTCCGCCGTATAACGTTCTGTCAACAATGAAATTTTTCAGGAAACCAAAAAACTGTTTACATGTTTGTTTTTTTTTTATTAATTTTTTTTTATTGCAAAATTACGTTCTATTAATCAAGTTTACAGTATTTACAAAGTTTCATATCCATATTGAATCATACAGAAAGAGATATTAGCATTTTATGTCGAAAAACGAGAGAAAAACGTTCTAACTGACGTTGGTTGCAATGTTATTCTACAACGGCATTGGTTTTGTCGTTAGGTAAAACAAATAATAATAGTAGGCTAAGTGATTTGGGTTTTTAAAGTAGGCCTAAATAGTTTTAAGCATGTGAAAATGCACGGTATCAATTTTATTTTATAAGAAGCTAGTCAAGTACACACTCTTATATAGTACGATGAGTTCAATGACTAAGAAAAACTGTATAGGAGGCAGTGCCTGCGCAGCGCAGCGTCTGTAGAAAGAACGTTGTTGTACTTACATTTGCAGGCGGTAGTTTGCCGGGCACTGGCTTCGATATATAAGGGAGCCCAGAGTTCCTTGACATCTTCCGATTCTTATCTCTCCACTTTCCCACATTAATCTTCCGTTTTTTCCCGTTATTTAGTCGTTTCTGGTCTCCAGGCGATAGCACAACACTTTGATCGGACGACATCTTTGCTAGTAAGAACGTTATTTCCCACGCGGAGGCAACTTTCCCACCACTTCGACCATCTGTTTAGTGCTGCCAACATAACTATTTTACAAAACAAAATTTACCACGCGATTTAGGATGCCAGTAAGAACGTTATTCTACAAAAACCTCGATTTCGAGAAAAATGTCAGAACATTATACGGCGGAGCCATTCAAATGTCTCGCGTATGTACCGATGTCCGATTAATCGGACGGTGGAACTAAAAGGGTTAAACAATAGTAAAATATAATGAATAATAAACAAATAATTAAATAAATTCTTATCCTACATGATTTTGTAACCTTCACATTTTTGGTATTTTTGACTGAACATTTTTCGACTAGAAATTTTATTTATGTAACCGTACAATGTCACAAGCAACGACATAAATCCCATCAATAATTTAGCAACGAATAAATTAGAAAAATTATGTGACACTAAAAAAAAATTGGGTGTGCTTAAGACCACACGTTGGAAGTGATAACTTTTATGATCGATTTATATTTTTATCAGTATTAATATTAGAGCAAAATAAAGGTCAACAAATTACACAAGTCAATATACTATCAAAAAATATTACGTCATATTTTGAAATTGCATAATTAATTATTCAAATAACAAATTATTCTTAACTTCTAAAATTTGTAAATAAGTATATTCTCAGTTATCACTAAATCTGCAGAACATTATATTTAATATATTTTCTCACATTATACATTTGTATTCCATTTTAAGCGTGTATATAATCTAATTATATCAAATTATATATAACCAATATGAAAATTGACCATATTCCATTTCTTTAATTCAAAATAGAGTAAAGATTAAAGTAAATAGAGTAGAGTAAGCTTTGACTAAAATAAAGTAAATGAAAAAAAAATTTAAACATGCTTTCCTATCCAAGAATAACATAAATAGACTTGAACTAAAAATAAAAAATAACCCACGGATAAAATTAATTCTTCCTCAGCGAATCTGATATTGTAATGAGATTTGATAGCTTACAATCTTTTTACTTTTCACAAAATAAACACACCCAAAAAGCATGGGGTGTGATGTTTTCGGAACTATGCCCCATGCTTTTTGGGTGTGTTTATTTTGTGAAAAGTAAAAAGATTGAAAGCTATCAAGTCTCATTACAATAACAGATTCGCTGATGAAGAATTAATTTTATCTGTGGGTTATTTTTTAGTTTGAGTCTATTTATGTTATTCTCTGTTTAAAGTTATTGTTTGTTAATGATGGATGTTGAATTTTATTATTATTACTTATTCGGACATTTGCCATCATTTGTGTGTTAAATAATCAAACGGTTGTCACCGGAACAGGCGGAACAATTCAGATGTGAGGTAGTGTTTGATTATTTAACACACAAATGATGGCAAATGTCCGAATAAGTAATAATAATAAAATATTTATGTTATTCATGGATAAGAAAGCATATATTAAAATTTTTTTTTACTTTTTAGTTATAGTCATAAATTGGATTTTTCCGAAAATTTTTGGTCCTCAGGGCCCCCCCCCATCTGACGGTTAATTTTTTGGTTAATATATGTATACGAGAATGCAGTCGTAACGCGATATACTATACGGAGCAGCCCGAGGCGATCGTGCACCGGTTGAACGGTAGTGAGTTGAAGAAAAGCATGTAAAAATGTAATATGGTTTTAAATTTCTTAAAGTTTATAAGAAATTGTAGAAACTTTCAAAATTGTTAACTATCTTAAAAAGTGTTAACTATCTTAAAAAGTGTTAATTTTTCAAAAAAAATACGATTTCCTTTCTGTCTATCAGATTTGAAAATGCGTAATCAAAGGTTATAAATTTTCCATTTAAAAAAGTTATGGAAAATCCTCAAATAATAATAAATATAATTAATTGTAACAGTTAATGTACTTACCGACTTTCTGTATTAACGAATCAAACAAAGAAAATTCAACACTCTTATCTATATCATGAGTCACTTTCTATGTATATAGTAAATCACGTGAAAAGAGGTGACGAAATATTTATAACAGAAATTTTATTACTATTAAAAAATAAGACAATGATTTTAAGTTATATTTTGGACTTATTGAAACTAACTGTTATTTATTTAAATGATACTAAAAGTATTCAAACGGCCAAATAAAAGCCGTTTAAACCCTCACCGATGTACAATATACTCGAAGTTACGATGAGTAAACAGCCTATGGGCTAGTAGCTCTGAGTAATCGCAGGTGGCAGCACACAACAACGTTCCCGATAACCGCACCAACACAATATCAAATATTTAAAGCAGAAAACCGTTAGAACACTCAACGATTCACACATTAAGCTGATAAGAACAGATACTACTTGATCCTAGCCAAGAGGCCGAGAAGCGATATTATTACAAGGCATGAGTAACCAGTTAAAACGTTCCTAGTCTGTAATAGTGCGAAGTTTATATAAATTTTAATTTTGTATACCGGTCGCGGTAAGAAGAGCACGGTTTCCTGGCGAATTGCCTTGAGGATTACGTTTGAAACGTTACTATGAAACGCCTGACTTGTGTCTATGCAAAAAGTTGGTGACGCGAGATTTCAGAAACATAGTCAAGCGAAAGTGAACAACGGGCCAATAGAAGTTATCACTTCAAAAAAATAGAAAAAGTTGAAGGCCTATTCATAAGTACCCTATTCATAATTTCTTTACCTCAAAGGTGGTACAGAATAGAATGCACTGTATACTGTTTTAGATTTCGAGAAATCTGTTTGTCATACAAGTAAGGGTGTGCGAGATTGACTTGAATTCAAGACGAGAACAAGATGTTGTTTAATAAAAACGATCGAGATCGAGAAAAAGACGAGAGCTGAGGTTTAGGAACGAGCATTTATTAAATACAATTTATCGAGATCGAGAAATAACGAGAATAGCGTTTTTGTAACGAGAATGAACCAAAATTTTAATCTCAAGTTAAGAGTGAGAAGTATCATATACCTTTTTACATCATAGAAAAAGGAATACAATGTGTGTGGGGACAAGTAAATTATTAATAAGTTAACTTTCTTTCTATTTGCTATTGCTACCAAGTTTATGAAAGATATTACAAATATAATTTATCTCATAGATATGTACTTTACCAGTTGACTATTGGTCAATATGCTTTACACTACATTTGCAACATATTAATTTTTATATAATTATATTTATTTTTAGTTAAGTAAATAATCACTGCCATTATTTATTTTAGTAAAAACCAAAGTTATATAAAACTCAATCCGTACTATGCTAATTTATTTCTCATCAGTGTCAAGTAATTTAAATAAAATATTGCGATATCCTGATCACTTCCCTGTTGAGTTGTTTGGGAAACTTCTGCTTATCTTCTTTTCATTCAAATGTAACATTTTAAGTTTTATAAAAAGACTAAAATAAAACTCGAGATTTTAAAAATGTATCGAGAAATTTATGGCAGAATCGAGAAAAGTACAACCAAAAAAGAATTCTATTCTTGACGAGATCGAGACGATATTGAGTTATTTCTTGTTGCTACTCGAGAGTTTCGAGATCTTGCACACCCTTACATACAAGACAAATTCATATTATTGTAGAAAATTGTCAAATCTACGATTTTTGTAGTAACCTTTATTACTGTCAGATTCTACAAAATTCCATAGTAAAGTATAAAATGTATGGTTAGATATTAATGAAGTTTATTAATTTTGTTTGAGGTATATAGTTAACTTTAGTCTAATTAGATTAACACTAGGCACCTAGTGTTAACACCTTCCTATTGTGAATTAGGTTTAGCCATGTCTCTTTTTGTTTTGCGTATAAACGGGGGGAGGGGGTGTGTCACACATTATTTAGGTTAGTTATAGTTTGATTATTGTAGCTTGTGCATCACTGAAGATGGGAACATTCCGCATTAGAGATAACAAACATTTACTCTTTACTACTACTCATTTCTACTAATGTATGGACAATATATAAATTCCAAAGTCTTTGGAAAATTATGACTGAATAATGAATATAAAGTCCTCTGGGCTCGGATGGCCAGTAGTGCTGGCCACAGCCATTTCTTTATCATGTCTGAATTGTTTTTTGCAAGTTACGTTCCTCTCAGCTCGGATGGCCAGCAGTACTGGACAAGGTAAAATCCCTCGAACGCCCGGATGGCCAGTAGGACTGGCCACACAAATGATCTGCATTAATTTATTTTTAGTAGTTTTATTTTGTCTGGATTTTGCTGAAATCTAGAGTCCAAATCTTAAACAAATTAATTCCCGCTTTTTTTCTGGTCTGTGTTGTATCTAAACGTAGCAATATTCGTTACATTATAACCTTACCAGCAGTTTAGTTTTACGTTGCGGTGGTCTAGGCTAGTGTTTTTCTAAATTTTTAAGTAATTTAATAGAACAAAAGTTAATTAGTTTATCATTGCTTTTAAGTGTTTTTTGTTAACAAGTACTTGATTTAGTTTTATTTTAAATTACCAAAAATGTTGTTAGATAAGTTGTATTCAATGGTTTATTTTTTCATTAAAATATATTATAACTTTATATTTACAGCTAAACCAAAAACTCACCAATAACAATATATCTACTTTTTTGTATGGAAAAATAAAAGAGTTACTAAAAGCCCATGATATTTTTAAACAAGAAATAAATAAACCATCCTGAGCTTCATATGGGACGTTTAATACGATAAATATTCAGAGCTGAGTGAGAATAGCTTATGGCGAGCAGTACTGACCATCCGAGCGCAAAGGGTTAAGTTTTTCTCTTTCCAAAACAAGAGTTTCCAAACCTTGCAAAACCCCAATATTTGTTTAGTTCTTTTCAGGTGCCTAGCATCAGTTCTTAGAACTACTTCATCTATTTACAGATGTTTAAAATGCCCACTGAGACTTAAAACATAATTTTTATAAATATTTACCGATATTAAGTTAACTATTGTCTTTATAAAATATAACTTACCTTGAATTACCATCAGATTTGGATCCAAGATGCGGTATAGAATGTGTAGAAGATAAGGAAGAGTTTGCCGAAGTAACCGGCACATAAGACACATTGGAGGCAGTTGTGTTGTTTGTCATACCTATAATTCCACTTGATACTTGTGAAACAGGTTCCTGAGTGGAGATAGGTAAGTACCACAAGGATCTATTACAACAAAGAAAAAATAATTGTTTGTAAAATCTGTAATTAAAATTGATACTTGTGAAATAGTTTCCTGATAGGTTAGTTTAGTACCACATGGATCTGCTAAAATAATAGAAAATCATTGTTTGTAAAATCTGTAACAACACTTGATATTTGTGAATGAGGTTTCCGAGTGGGATTAGGTAAAGTACCACATGGATCTGCTAAAATAATAGAAAATCATTGTTTGTAAAATCTGAAACTAAACTTGATATTTGTGAATCAGGTTTCTGAGTGGGATTGGGTAAAGTACCACATGGATCTGCTAAAATAATAGAAAATCATTTTTTGTAAAATCTGTAACACCACTTGATATTTGTGAATCAGGTTTCTGAGTGGTATTAGGTAAAGTACCACATGGATCTGCTAAAATAATAGAAAATCATTGTTTGTAAAATCTGTAACTCCACTTGATACTTGCGAATCAGGTTTCTGAGTGGGATTAGGTAAAGTACCACATTGATCTGCTAAAATAATAGAAAATCATTGTTTGTAAAATCTGTAACTCCACTTGATACTTGTTATAAGGTTTATGTAAATTTGGGGCGACTTTACCATATAAGGTTAATTGTGAGGTATGACAAGGCCTTTTGACTTTGATTTTAATTGTGTAAGGTTTTCTTACTGACGTTATCTATATTTAATTCTGAAATGTTACTTTACCTTTTCAATAGTTCTTCTACAGTTTGGGGGCGTCCACCAGATTCCCGTCAGGAATCAAAATTTCGCTAGGCTCTAGAGGTACTCCAAAGTATTAGGTATAAATAATTACAGAGACGTTTGAGTTTAGAAAATATAAATATATTAATCAAAATTCTTCAAGTTTTTAACTATCAAAGAATCTATTAATTAGTGAACAAAATGTCACTAACTCATTTCTTTCAATAATTAAAATTTTACAACAATTAAAATCCCATTACAAATAACAATCGTAGAGATTATTTAAACAATAAAATATGCCCTCCACGCTAACTAAACAAATCAATTTTTAACAATTAAAATAGTGAATTTATGTAATACATCAAATTATCAGTTATAGCGTAATTACGTGTCAATAAAATATGGTTTAAATCTTTACTGTTAAATTGTGGACCATCCCCGATTGCTTAACGACTCAAGGTCTGGCAGCTAACCCTTATGGTTCAGTCCCAGTAAAACTAAATACAGTACATCTTAAGCTAATGTAGTTCTAAGATTAAAGTGCTGATATATGATTCGTGTTTCAATTTAAATATTGTTACACCCCGAGATCTGTCTTACAATTAAAATATATTAAAACTACTTACATTTTTTTGAACATATTTTCCCTTCTCTCTTTCACTTTCACTTAATTGATTGTAATTCTGATATTTTATTAAACTTTGGTCACCGCACTTTTATCACGCACTAATATACCACCCGACACTTTCACGTTTTGGATACCTTCCAGGAATGATCTTTGTCAAAGTGATTAATACAGAATGTAGATCACTAGATGTTCACTTCTTGATGGATATTTTTTTATTAGACTTGTTTAATTGGTTTATACTGAATGTAGATGACTTGATGTTTTCTTCTTGATGGACATTGTGTGATAGACCACTTTTTTCACGTGTTCCTTTCCCACTTCTTTTATGTCACCTCTACTTGGCTCACCCTGGTTGGTCCGTTTGAATATTCATTCCTCATGATTGGCTAACGATTTTGGTAAATTTGACATTATTTTATGCGGATACAGATTTGGCCTACGTGCGTGGAAATGCTGGCGTATGCTGCCTTGAGTTTGTAACCTAATACTGGACATCCGTTTCAGGCTTCCGCTGTACGATGAATTGAATTCTAATTTAGTTTGTGTTCTTTTGTAAATTTATTTCTTAATAATTATTATTTTAATATTTTTTATAAGTTCTTATCGGTTGCTGGTATTTACCAACATCTCTGACACTCCCCCTGCCAGTTTTAAAATTGTACCACCAATTTTTTTGCTTAATATTCTTTCATTTAGTTTAAAGTGAATTGTAACAATGTTTATTTTAATTGTAGTACTGAATTGTTTGTTTACGTTATGCAATGTTTGTGGAATTACTGATATAGTAGTATTTCATCGAGTCTTCGGTTTCGCTGACGCAGTATAATTCTATCTGAAGGTAGTGTGAAATGTAGGCCTGTGTCAGTAGTTGTTTGATTATAGTAAAATCGTAGTAGGCTTAGTTAATTTTTTTTTGTAATGGATCGTAAATGGAAATTTGTGAAGGTCTGTATTATTTATGTGTAATGTTTATTATTCGGTTACTTTCGCAAGATGAAATGTAGGCGTGATCAATGCTTCCTTTTCAAGTAACGAAAGTTGTTCGGAAAACTGTTGTTTTTGAATCAGTGTAGCTTCCTAAGTTCGCGACTCTCAGGAATACATACCATGTCCGGAAATGTTGAGTTTGCAGTCCAGGCTGTTTACTACCGTTGTATCCACATTCACGTTATCTAGGTCTATTTAAATGTTTACAATAGTTATTTCTTGATCAGATCTCGGGTGTATATTTACTTTTTTAAAGCTTAGAGAAAAAAAATAATTTTGCTGTTTTGTTATTAATGATAATTTACTTTATTATTTCAAATAAAACTTTGAAGTTTTGTAAGATTTTCTTTTAAATCGGTTTACAAGTTGTTAAATGCAGGCCTGCAGAATATGTCCGAACGCCCGAACGAGGTTCGGGGGAAATTGGGACTGAGCTGGGGAAATTTTGGCCTGGGGAAAATCCACCAAAAATAAGGAAAATATAATTATTTTGGGGAAAAATAGATAAGAAATGAATGGGTACAAAGGTCAGCTTAATCGGTTTGTATGATACATATTCAAACACACCAACACACACACAAAGTGTGTTGTCTGCTCTCTGTTGCAATTTGCAAGTCGGACAGGGTTCCTATCTAATTTTCACCGCACAAAATGTCGTACGGTGGGCCGCGATACGACATTAATCTTCACCGCACAAAATATCGTAAGGCCGAGCCGTCGATACAATATTTTTGTGCCGGTTGATGAATGGCAGTTTCCTGATTCTTGACGGGCGTTCAAATACATTCGTTAGGTATTAAAAAATAATTATTATGATACCGGTATGCAAATTTTGATTAGTTTCATGCAATTGATATTTTCAATTATTCAAGCGATTAGAATTAAATCATATTAAACCAAATTATACGATACTTAATGTAAGGTATTATCGATGTTTTTTCATTTTCTTTTACCGAAATTCGAAATCAGTCTTTATCAGTAAAATGCCGAAATCAGTCTTTATCAGTAAAATGCTTACAATGTGATGTGCGTACTCATTTATTACTTCGGCTTGCATTAAAATGCCAAGTATTGAAATGATGCAATGATTTTTTGTGTCAGTTTTCCTGTACACACGGTATAAGCACTCACAGACGTCGTAGAAAACTTCTGTTGGTACCAAAATCTTCGTAATTTTATTGCGGAGAGTTGAAAAGCTTTTGAGCTTTCTAACATGAGGCGTAGCGCGTCAGGGTCACATTTTTGGGTAAATATTTTGAAAATATTGGGTCAAAATTTTTAAAATACAGTGTGGGGCTATCGTTTATATGTTTTTTGGTACAAAAAAGAAAAACGATTTTGCGAGTTAAAAAGTCGTAGCACGTCTGAGTCACGTTTTTGGATCAAAATTTTGAAAATTCAGTGTGGGGTATCGTTTTATATGTTTTTGTGTACGGGAAACACGATTTTTGACATTTAAAAAGTCGTAACGCATCAGGATCACGTTTTTGGATCAACATTTTGAAAATTCAGTATAGGGTATCGTTTTATATATTTTTGGGTACGGGAGAACCGATTTTGGACATTTAAAAGTCGTAGTGCGTCGGGATCACGTTTTTGAATCAAAATTCAGTGTGGGGTATCATTTTATATGTTACGGGAAAACCGATTTTGACAGTTAAAAAGTCGTAGCGCATCGGGATCATGTTTTTGAATCAAAATTCATTGTGGGGTATCGTTTTAAATGTTTCTGGGTACGGGAAACCCGATTTTGACAGTTAAAAAGTCGTAGCGCGTCGGGATCACGTTTTTGATCATCATTTTGAAAATACAGTGTGGGATAACGTTTTATATGTTTTTGGGTACGGGAAAACCGATGTTGACATTTAAAAAATCGTAGCGTGTCGTGATCACTTATTTTTTAACTAAATGTAACAAATGAAAAGTAATTGTTAAGTTTAATTTCCTTTCAATTCGTGTGATCTGTCCGGACGATTTTCAGTAGTGACTTTGGTAGGTAATTCGGTAATTGAATTGGAACTAATTAAACATAACATTTAACTTTGTTTTTACCACTTTATCAGACCCGTGTTACACTGTAAAATATTTTATAAAATATGTTTTATAAAAGATGGTATCCACTTATTATAAAAGATTTGAAAAGTGGTTCTTTTATAAAAGACTTTGGACTTGTACTAAAAGGTAAAAATGTATCTATAAAATGTAAAATGCCAACCTCTTAAATTTTATAAAAGAAATGTTATAAAAGAAATATGTTATAAAAGATGGCCCATTACATTATCAAAGATCTTTGTCAAAGAACTTTTATAATACATATTTTATAAAATATTTTACAGTGTAATACGGGCCTTAGGCCTACTTTTAAACATACTAAAATAGCAATAATCAAGTCGTATTTTTTTGTTTTAAACCTTTTGGGACCATCTGAAGATATTTCCCTATAGATATTTTATTTCACCGTTGTTAATTAAGTCAAAATAATACTATTATTATTATTTTTAAGATTTATATAGGAATTTATAATGAATAAAAATTATTAAAACATAAGGTCAATAAATATGTTAAAATAGATAAACAAACTGTGTTAATGTCTGGCGCATCTGTAGCAAATACCGATAAATTTTGGGGAAATTTTTAGTGAAAAAAAGTGTGTTCTGGGGAAATTTTGTGTGCTAAAACATTTTCTGCACCCCTGGTTAAATGTATTCTTAAGGCTTGTGAAAATTACTTTTGTTACTAAGGTTTTGCTGTATGTACTACCCCTATTAGTTAATTAATTAGTTCTTAAGTCTAATACATATTTCTAATTTATACAATATACATATTGATATTTCTAATTTATACAATATATATCTAGACAGATCTCGAGTTGGTATTTAATTAATTATTTCTATTGTTGTTTATTTTGTAATGAACACATGACATTTTTATTTTATTTATTTCTTATGACCTTCTATGATACATTTTCATTCTGGAAATGTGTATTGGTTCATTTTGGAGTCTTCCATATTTTAATATCTCTACCTGGTATGTTAATTTATTTATTTATTTTATAATTGTATATGGCCCCATATACTTCATGTCAAATTTTGTGGGTGTTTTGCCTTGGAATTCACGTCTTATTAAGACTTCATCCCCTTGTTGGAATTCAAAGTCGGTTCTCTTCTTATCGTAATAAAATTTTTGTTTTTCTTGGGGATTTTGAATTATTTTGGGTAATGTTTTTCTAATTTCTTGAATTTGTTTTAGATGTTGTTGGATGTCGTAATTTTGGTTTTCTTGTATTTGTATGATCTCCATGGGGTCGTTTGGTTCAAAAGCGAACATAAGTTTATTTGGCGTGAAACCGGTGCTTGTTTGTTTCGATGAGTTGTAACAGTATACAATTTTGTCTATATATTTTGACCATGAATTTGGTTTTTCGTGTACATAATGTGATAACATATTGGCGAGTGTGCCATTGAATTTTTCTGTTAATCCCTGTGTTTGTGGTGAATATGCGCTACTGAAGATTTGGTTTATCCCTAGTGTAGTTGTTAAGTGTTTGATTATTTCATTGTTAAAATGTGTACCCCTATCTGATTGTAGTATTCTCATTTTTCCATGTGTCAATATCAATTTTATTAAATTTTCAGCTACGTTTTTGGCATCTGCTGTTTTGCATTTAAATGCCCACGCATATTTCGTGGATACATCCGTACATGTTAATATATATTTGTAAGCATAAGATGAAGTAATTGGGCCTATGAAATCTATTATTATTCTGTCCATGGGCCTATGTGTCGCTAATATTGGTTTTAATAGCCCGTATGGCTTTCTAGTTGGGATTTTTCGCTTTTGGCAGGTCTGACAAGATTTTGTGTATTCTTGTACGTCTTTATTTAAATTTGGCCAGTGGTATCTATCTCTTATCTTTGTTGTTGTTTTAAATTATGAAAAATGTCCACCTGTTAGTGGGCTGTCATGTGCTTGTCTTAAAATTTCCTGTTTGAGTTCGTTTGGTACTGCTAAAAGTTTGGTTGTTTCTTCCCCATTGAACTGCTTTTAATACATAATTTGGTCTTCTATAATGTAATGTCTGGATGCTCTATCAATTTTTTTGTTACTCCTATCTATGTTTAAAAGTGCAAGCTTAATTTGTTTCAAATATGGATCTTGTGATTGTTTTAATTCTAAGTTTTGTGTGTCAGCGTTTATTAGAAATACATCTTCAAAGTTTTGTGGGATTTCTTCTTCTGCTTCTTGTCTTGATAAGAAATCTGGTAAACCCATTGTTTTCCCTTTTTTGTATTTTATATCTAAGTCGTAATCTA
>JAGFPH010000370.1:203729-223968 GCA_018207615.1 Philaenus spumarius
ATAAATACAAGTTCAAAGTACAGACACAATTGCAGCTAATCGTGAAACTCATACAGAACTCAATAAAATTTTGAAGGCTAGTTGAAGGCTCTTGGTGCAATTGTCACAATTGATGAAATGCTAGTGGCCACTGTTTAACATATATCCAATATACCCTAGCAAGCCAAATAAATACAAGTTCAAATTATAGGTTCTTTGCGATTCCAGGACATTTTAAACATGGGACATGGAACTATACTGTGGCAAACAAAAGCCTGGGCCCTACTTTACCTCAATTAAATCTTCAGACGTTCGTTCATGAATGATGAAACCCCTCACAAAGTCGCATCACAATCTCACAATAACTGGTACAGCAGCACCCCTTTGGCACAGTCCCTTCTTGAAAAAGGAATTACGTAAGTTGGAACCTTGAAGAAAAATAAGAAATAAATCCCCCTAAGTATATTGCCATGAAAAATAGTAGAGAATTGAAATCAAGCCTAATTGGTTTTCAAGATGAAACTATTCTGCTTTCACTCGATACAAAATAGTCCAAATGTGTGCACTTATATCCACAATGCATGACTCTGATGAAGTAGACAACATTACCGGAAAGACTATTATCAATTTGGCCACAAAGGGTGGGGCGGACACCGTAGATAAAATGTGCGCATCTTACTGTTCCTCCGGAGTCACGCGACCTCGGCCCATGGCCTAATTTTATCGTTTTCTCGAAGTCGCAGTAATAAATTCTAGGTAAATAAAAAGCGGGACAAACGGAAGGTCGCATTACATTATTTGAAAACTTATTTACGAGGGGAGTTTTTAATGACATTTGACATCTTCCGGACTATACCATAAAAGATTTAAACCTTTCTATCTTCATAAATTTTGTGCGATGGTTAAAAATTTTAACTTTCAGTGATAAAGTTTAATATTTAACATTACTACACCTAAATTATTTTAAGTCGTTTTTGTTGGAAATTGTGTGTAGATTCAGAAAATGGTGTTAAACCTAACAAAGCATGCTTGCATAGACAAGAAATTACAGCTTTACTTGCTCGAGTACAGATTTTTTAAACAAATCTTAAAATATTTATTAATCCCAGATCCCAGTACCGAGTAGTTTATCACCAAACCAGTGGCGTAGTAACGGGAGGGAGGGGGGTGACAAATGGCACATATTCATGTCAATGCCATTTAAAAAAATGCATCATCAGTGGTGAATATCTTTTGAGCAGATCAGAAATAATAATAGTTTTTCTTCGCTCTTGCAGCACAATGAGAATTCGTGCGCCCCACCATCGTTTATAAGTCTAATCAACAAAACCTATTACGTACGTTGCTACGCGTTAAGATCGATGCGCTTGTATGAGCGAGTCTAGACAATAAAGCAGTGCTGCGTACGCGCAGCATGTCCAGCATAATTTATACTGTTCTACTTATTCGTTTCTGCTTCTCTCTTTTACTCACTCTGGACTAGCCAAGCTGAACCGGTCAGTAGAAAGCAACTTTAAAATGGATAATTGGTCGATTAAGCGCTTGAGCACTGGATCTCAATCTATTGCTTCAACAAGTAATGTCCACAATAGAGGCAAGTTTCTACTTGCTTCTCTCAAAATCATTCGATATAACCCTTCTAGCCCTCCAAAGTGCAAGACCAAGCTTATCATGTTCCGGATGATGTGAATTATAATGCAAGTACTTTCCAGTATTCGTGAGTTTTCTATATACTGAAGCAACAATCTTTTTTTTTTTTTTTAGTTTCATGATTTTGGTATCCAAGTCACTTTATAAAATGAAGTAAATCTATTATTTATCTAAATTTAATAATTCAAATAATTTATTATCTAAATAAATAAATTTATTTCATCCATCTTTTTCTAGTTATACGGTGAATTGTATCGACATTCTCAAACTGTTAATGTGTTCCAAAAAACCACTTACATTTTGTGTTCCCTTTTTTTTGAGAGAAGCAAGGAGATAGAGCGGGTTTCTGATGAACTCCGGGATAATGGATATCCCATGAGTTGTATATATAAATCCATACAAAAAACTGAAACTAAAAAATCTATTGACAGCGATACTAGGGAAAAACCTATTTTGCTACAGTATCCATTCCTTATGTAAGGGCTTATCAGAGAAAATACGGAGAATCAACTCAAAATTTAACATTAGGAGTGTTTTTAAATCGGGATACACGTTGCGGAACCTTTTTACCAGGGTAAAACCTCACTGTAAGTTTACTGAGAAGGACGTTGTTTATAAAATTCCTTGCCAATGTGGTTACAATTATTTTGGTCAAACTTCAAAGCCGGTGAATATAGGTGTGCAAGAACGTCGGGGTCACGTGACTAAAAAAGACATTAACTATTCCAAGATATGTGAACATCAGTCGAAGTCAGGACATACTATAAATTGGGAAGCTGCCAGTATTATTCATAAAGAAAAAAACTGGAGAAAAGGAAATTTAATCGAAGCAGCATGTATGTCGAGTGATACCAATTGTTTTTCACATCCCAGTGTCTCATTTCCCCATGTTTATATCCCTTTAATAAAAAATGAAATAGAGGGAAAAATTCAGAAAGGCAGGGTGATTACCCCCCCCCCCCCCCCCCCCCCGGCTGAATACAGAAGAAACGGTAAGGGATTATATGGAGGGTGTGTATGATGCAATAAACTCTAAATTTAAAGTCTCCGGATTGTTTATCGATTTTAATAAGGCGTTTGATTTGGTAAATCATGATATTTTGCTAAGTTGGAATCAATTGGAGTAAGAGGAGCTGCTTTTGACAGGTTCAAATCTTATCCTACGGATAGATCACAACAAGTACGAATAAGTAAACATGTGATTGACTCTCAAACTATATATAGAGGAGTTCCACAGGTATCCGTGCTTTCGGCAACTTTATTTCTGATTTGTATAAACGATTTGCTTGAAGAAAATTTTGAGGGAATAATCAGTGCCTTTGCTGATGATATCGCTCTGCGGTATGTGAGCAGCACCTGGGAATTGGTGAGACAGAACATGATTACTGACTTAACAATTTTACAGAATTGGTGTTCAAATAATGATATGATCGTATCACAATAATATGTGTCTTGGTCCTGATTTTTATGTGTGTCCGTCCGTCCGTCCAGCAAACAGATGATATAAAGTTTTTAGGCAATTATCTTGACAGCAAAATTACATGGAAGAAACACATTCGACAGTTAAACTCTAAATTACGTTCATATACAAGGAAATTATATTATTTGAGAAACATCTGTAACTTAAAAGTACTACGAAAGTTATATCATGCTTTCATACATTCCAGACTACAATACGGAATAGAGTGCTGGGGAGGGCCCTGTATGGCCGCGACTATGCCTCTAATTGTCACCCAAAAACATTTTATCCGAATTATACTTTTCAGGCGTAAGCGTTCCACCATTATTTTCCCTTATTTCAACAGCTAAATATATTGCCCCTGAAACCTTTATTTATATATAAAGTCCTACAGATTTTTTTACAGCAGGAGCGGAAATACTTGCAATGTCTAAATTCATTATATAACAAGGAGTACTGCCCAGATGCACATAAAAAGACCAAAAGTGAACAAAACTTGCTAAAAAAAAGTATTTTTTATATGTTGGTCCAAAAATATTTAATAAATTGCCATTGCAGATCAGGAAAGAACCCAGGTTAGTAAAATATATGTCGCGAGTGAAGGGTTGACTTTGGGGTTTCGACTCCTGCGATGAACTATTTAAGAATCTGGTGTAGTGAATGTTTTATGTATTGGTTTGGCTGGAATGCATGTGTTTATATGTATGGTAGTTTATAGAAGTTTGAGTGTATGCGAGTATGTCTGTAAGCAATTGTGTGTTTGGATATACTGTAGTTTGTTTGATTTAATTATGTATGCAGAGGCCCGCAAATGAGATATACCACCGCAGGAGAAGCCGCATTATGTCAAATGTTAATTATAAAGGTAGACTAATTATTTTGTATTTAGTTTTTATTTTTTTTTTTAAACTAACCATCGAATACTGGAAGATATTTTCCAACCAGTAAAATGTATATATTATATATGTAAATAATTGGAGGAAACTAATATTATTATTATTATTTCAAAACTGTAAACAAAACTTACTTCATTCCAAACTTGACCTTTTTCTTCTCCACCATAAAGTCTACAATGGTTCCCACACCAAGAACTTTGAGGAGTTTGATATCTTGATGACGGACCTGGTCAAAAAGCATCCAATTGTGGCATTTTGTTGTGTCTACTGCTTCTCCCACATCAGAATCTGGTTCATCATTTGAAAAGAAAAAATCTAATCCTGAACGCCCATAAATCTCCGGACCACCAGATAATGTGGAAGACCTGAAGATGTAAACATATATATTATAATATTAATATGAAATAAATAGGTCTTTTTCTTTACAATTCTTAATCTTATATACTAAAAAACTTTTGCAAAACTAATGACAGCGAGCCTGACCGTTCTACTGGACCGATTTACATGCGGGTTATACCAAAACAAAGGTTAGCGATCCTATATATGCAGGTTTTATTTGTATTTTGAAAATATTTATCTTAATTGGATCAAAAATGGAAAATAAACTTTTCTTATGGAGATTTAACATGGGGTAAAATTTCAACTTTGCACTTCTGGAAGAGTTCACTTGAGGTTTCCACTGAACCGTTGTACACGTGGTTTGTTTTAAATGAAAAATCAATCATTCTATATTTGCACAATTTACTTACATTTTTGAAATAATTTCATTTAGAATATAATAAAAGAACTTTTTTAAACGTATTTTATCATCAATTTAAGTTTCCCTATCCAGCTGATTATTAAAACACGTGATTGTGCATCTAAGAACAAACAATTGTAGCTTGTAGCAAAAGGAATCAGCTGGCTTAGAAAAATTCATTAGTGGCCAGTATTTATATTACTACCAATCACACTACCTATAATTAAAGCTATTTTTAATAAATCTCTCACCCTATCAACTTTTCCTACTAAATGGAAGTATAGTATAATTCGGCCACTAAACAAGACAAAATCTCCTGTAGCTCCTTCGGACTACAGACCTATAAGTATTTTACCTGCTTTGTCTAAATGTCTGGAAAAAATAGTGCATTTTCAGGTTTGTAACTATTTAAAGGAAAATAATCTCCTTAGTAGTTTTCAGTCTGGTTTTCGAAAGGGTCATAGTACGAGTTCAGCTCTCCTCTGTGTTACAGAGGATATTCGCCAAGCTATGGATCAGCGGAAAGCTACGTTACTAATTTTGTTTGATTTTTCAAAAGCATTTGACTGTGTATATCATCCATTGTTATTGGCTAAACTGATGCAGATGGGATTTTCAGACGAATCAGTTAAATGGTTTGAGTCCTATTTGTCTGGAAGATGCCAGTGTGTTAAATCTGGTGAGAGGTCGTCTTCCTGGGAAAGTATTTGTAGGGGGGTACCCCAGGGTTCTGTCCTTGGTCCTTTATTATTTAGCATTTATATAAATTATATTTATAACATACTAAACTATTCGAGGTTTCAGTTATATGCTGACAATTTGCAAGTGTATACTCATTTTTATATCTCAGAAATGGATAAGGCAATAGATACAATAAATGTTGATATTAATGCTATCGATGATTGGGCTGTTAGGCATGGTTTAATGTTAAATCACAATAAAACTAAATCTATATGTATCTGTTCTAAAAGACTCGCAAATAAAATTGATTTAAGTAGTGGGCCGAAAATTTTAATAAAAGGCAATTATTTGCCTTATTGTTGTAAAGTAAAAAATCTTGGTCTCACTATAAACACTACTCTAAGCTGGACAGACCATGTTATTGACACGTGCAATAAAGTGTTCGCTGGCATGCACACTCTGAAGAAAGTAAAAGATTGCTTGCCGTTTAATGTTAGAGTGCAGCTGGTGAAAACATTAATTTTTCCTTATTTTGACTATTGTGATACTGTTATCAATGACATGACTATGGAATTAGCTAACAAACTTCAGCGTGCTCAAAATTATTGTTTACGGTTCATTTTTGACTTAAAACGTGACGATCATGTGACAAAATATTATAAACAAATTTCAATTCTAAAACTTAGTTTTTTTCGAAATTATCATATTTTGTTGTTATTGCACGCTATTCTGCTCACTGGATTGCCTCGCTATCTGGCAGAAAGGTTTGTCTTTAGCTCACATGTAAATGCTACCGACACACGACGAGGAGCTTCATTATTACTTATACCCAGGCACAGAACTGAGATATTTAATAAATCTTTCACTGTGACGGCATGTAGGCTATGGAACTCATTGCCGGAGAGTTTAAAGTGCATCAATGACCGTGTTCAGTTGAAGAAGGCTTTGGGTTGTTGGTTCTGCAGCAGTTTTGGGTAGTTTCGGGCGCTCGGGTGGGATTTGAGGCATGTTCTTGAATGTGTGTGTGTATGAGAGTGTAAGTGTGTTTATGTATTATAGTGTAGAATAATTAACTTTTAGTTTTATTTTACTTAGTAGACAAATGTGTATATTTTTAGTTTTTATTCGTTATGTTTTAGAAGTAATTATTATTTGTAGTTTTGTTTATGTATTCATTTTTATTTGTAATATTAATTTTTATGTATTTGTGTATTTTTTGTTTCGAGGTTAAGTGGAAGAGAGGACCCAATGGTCCTAACTTCGCCTCAAGAAATAAAAATGATATATATAACTTATATTTTCCAACGAAACAATTCACAGGATCAAGTTGAACGTTAAACACATAGTGCCTAACAGCTGTAATACCAATAAATAAGCAACATTATGGAAAAATAAAAAACAACAATTGAAAGAAGAAACCTATATCATTCAAAGATGTGCAATAAAACATAAATCGTGTGTTTATGTTGCTGTTAAGACAGGTAAAATAAATTAAACATAATTTTAGGTTAGGCCTAGACTGAAAAAACAACTTCTTGAATGTATTTACATTCATTGCCATAGCAACCAATTGATTAAAATAACATAAAACAGTTTATTCGGATATCCAGCTTTTAGTACAAAATTATATTTTAAGTTAGGCCTAGGCTCAACCAACACATGTTTCAACACACACAAACCAATAAAAACTTGCTTTAAGGAATTTAAAAATAAGAAAAAACTATGTTACATCCTAATTAAAAATAAATAAGACATATTATAGTAGGCCTATTTATTGATAATATACTGTAATTGATAGTAACTTTTTGGTAAGGGTTTTGATTAAATGTAGGCCTACACCTGAGCCTTACTGGTTCTTTTAACTTTTATTATAACAGTTGTTATAAAATAAACGAAATAATTTGATTTGAACATTTAACATTATTTATCATCTTAGTTTTGAGGTTATTATTAATCCTACACCTTTATTATAAATAAAACATAACATATCTTTTTAGAAAGTTCAGTCAGGAGTTGGCGTGCGGAGCACGCAGGGGTCTCCCCTAGTTTATTATTAAAGTTTTTTTTTTTATTTGATGTACAAATTTTACTATTTATCTTACAATAGAATATAGAGCACTTTATATAATTTATTTGAAATTAATTATTAACTATAGTTTCCTACCTCGAGTCTTACAGTTCGTGGCTTTTTATCTTATTAAATGTGCAAACTTAAATATATACAATGAAATCAATCTAATAAGTTCTAAAATTTTATCAAAGGTGTTTAAATGTTTCTTGAAGTTACTTTTGTCCTAATGACAATGATGAAATAGGTTCGAGTGTATAACAGTTCACTTAGGATAAATAAGGCTAGGTATTACCTTGAAAACTTAGATAATATTCTTCAAATACTTGATTTATTTATTATATTGTTCTATTTATTTGATTTTTCTGGTATAAATTATCTTATAACTTTTTAACTTATAAACTGTACATCTGTACCCTTTTAAAAAACTCTTACCATTCTCCTTTCTTGGCTACCCTTCCTTCTTAAATCATCTGATCTACAATTAAAAAAAAACTGCCACACTTGATTGCTTGTCACTACTTTGGTTTATTAGGCATTGAGTTTGTATTTTAAATTATATTTGTATGTGAAGTCCTTTTTTTCCCCGATTATTTATATCACTTATGCTTTTATATAACTTTGAATAATATTTGCCATTGAAACTGTTTTTAAATATTATTCATTTTGAAATATTCGTTTTATATACAATACATTGTTTTTAAACGTAAGTTAATTTATACAATTCGATCACTTTGATATCTTATTTGAAAAATATACTATGCTATTTGATATAATAAAATTAATTGTCTGCACTTTTGATAAATTTAAATTATTTACAATAGTGAAATGCCATCAAACTCATTTTGAGGTTATTCTCTACTACACAAATGGTTACTGTTTCTAACTGTTTCTTTTTTATATTTTATAAGGAAAAATAGTTTAATTTAAAAGAAAGGTAAGTTAATTTTAATTTAGTTGTTTACAATTATCTTATTTGTTCTTAATATTTTAAAATTTATAACTGTTTATCTTGACACAATTTTGTTAGACTAGGCCTACTTCCTTCATTTAAAAAAAAAAACAAACTTTATGTTATATATATATAAAATCAACCCTTACACATTTAAATTGTTACAATATGTAATTCCAGAGGTATAAGCAACATTATTCAGATAATGACCATGAGATAAAAACAGCAAATATGGTAAATATCTTTCTTTTAAACTGAAGAGAATTTGCTAACTCGTTGTTAAATTGGCGAAACAAATTTTAAATTGTTAAAGGAAAAACCTTTTTTGTAATCATCTATGCTAAAAAATGTTCCTGCAGAAACAAAACTGAAGTAAGTGTTCATAAACCATTAAATTACTCTAAACAATTATTTTATTAAATTTAAACAAATTAACAACTAATAAAACGATAAGTAAATATTGAGCTTAACATGTGAGAAGATATATATTGATAGAATAAAACTTGAACATAGGCTCTCACAACTAATACGTTCATTAACTCAAACACATAATAGTTTATAGTTTGATTATTGTAGCTCGTGCACAACTGAAGATGGCGACTTTGTCGTTGAAACGTGTTTGAGTTAATAAATGTATTAATTGTGAGATTGTGTGTTCAAATTGTATTCTATCAACTAATAAAATTATTTAAATGTGAAGCTAAGGTGTCCCCCCACCCCCCAAAGGTCCCTTTTTCAGTTTTTCATTAATACCTCGAAAACTTCTACCTCTATCGAAAACATGTCCGTATACTAAATTAATCTACATAAAGTTCCCTACAAAAAAGGTCCTATCCACTTTTTCGCTAGGATCAATACTGAAGGAGATATATGGAGGGGAGGAAATAGGAGATTATAAAAAGAATCTATTTTTATTGTTAAAAGTCAAGTTTTATTGATAAATGAACTATGCTCAGACCACATATTAATGACTTTACTGCATGTAAATGTAATAATGTAATATATGGGTCAAAGTCACAAAACGGGACAATTTCAGTCCCTTTAAAAAAAAAATTTAAAAAAAATATGACGAAAATAAAAATGTTTATATTTCTGAAACACTTTTTTCCTTCTCACTAGACAAATTGCATGATAAAAAGTTACTATTTTTAGTGACTAAAATATATTTCCTTTCTAAGAAATACAAATCGGTCACTGTCCTTGACCAGCTATCTTAAATATTGAATGTCAAATAATCAAACAAGGAGATCAATAATCACGGCAAAAACGGCATAGAATAAACGTTTAGGTTATGTGATGACTAATACATAACCAATATTCGAGCAGAGGACAAGATAACTATGTTTTTTTTCTTATTCAACACTTGTCCTTGAAACAGCTAAACAAAGACCGACTAAAGTATAAACCTGCCTTTACGTTATCGATCGCAATAGAATTGACGCGATCAGTAGTCTGTTGGAAGTTTATTAGTGAACTTCAACTGCTGGCTTAGTTGAAAAAATTTAAATTTGTTAAATTCTTCGAAAAATCACCTAAATTTAAGGAAACTAATAATAGTACCTTAATTGCATGACAAAACGGTCACGTAAATATTTTAAGTGTATATTAAAATGTTGCAGTAACCAACGTGCCTAGTTAGTTGTGCATTCGTCGTCTTTGTCCTAAACTCAATAGGACAAACCTATGTTACCTATTAATGCTAATTCACCGAGTTTTACTTGAAAATTACAAAGCGGTCACGTGCAAATCGGTAGCGTGTCCGCCATGGTATTATGTGACCGTTTTGTTTATTTACCACTTTTAGTAATTATATATCCTTTGTTTGTGTTATATCTGGAATTATTAAAGATTTTGTTATTAAAGATTGTGTTGTTATACATATTAACTCAAGAAGTTACTTTGTTTTTTTAAATATTACATTATTATAGCCAATCAGTACTTTGTTATGATTTTTCGGTTGCTTTGTTTATTTCAACACTAAAAGCTGCTTACCCTAACCATTGTTTGTTTTAATTATAAAAACAACTATTTTACTTGTCTTCCAGCATTTTCTAATCACAAATTTAAATTATTATCAAAACGGCCTCGATCGCTACCGCGCGTTAACGATCGCTACCACGCGGTCACGATCGATAACATTTGGTCACGATCGCTACTACCCGGTCACGGCCACACAAATCGGTAACACACACGAAATCGGCAGTATATGTTTGATTCAAAATCTGATTGTATAATTTTTATACAGAATTATTAAATGAATGTTATTGGGTATATTAGCTATTATTAATTATACTTTTAAGCTATCTCAAAGTAATATTTTGCCGATTAAGCAAGCGTGACCGATTTGTATCCATTAATGCTTCGGTACACTAAAAGTCCATAAAAAAATAGAAATTCATAGAATCTGGCTCAGCTACATATGGGATAAGGTTCCTGAACATGTTATTTACCTAATATGCTATTTATTTATATAAAATTAAATACTTAATTTTAATTTAATTTTTTTTTAAATTGTCCCATTTTGTGACTTTGACCCATATAAAGGAAGAATTGTGTGCAGAGGGGAGCACAATAATAAAAAAAAGGGAAAAACAATTGGCATGAGGTCAGGTCTCCCCTCCTTATTTTTAGTTATTAATGAATAACTGAAAAAGGGTATCTTTGCCCCCCCCCCCCCCCCTTCCCTCCCCCCCCACCCACCATTACTTTTAGTGTGTAATTAAAGTACCACCCCCCCACCAAAATTGGCTTCTTCATGAATTTTGTCCGCTATTTGGCCTTTTTTAGTCTTCATTGCCTGGACTATAATTTCTATAGAAATAAATAAAAAATCTCATATTTGAAACAAAAGTTTAAATTACTTCTTTTATACTTCGTTTTTCTCACTTAAAGTTCAATCATTACATTAAATTATTTTACCTGCATATGTTCTTGCCTCGAAAGAGAATGACCGGTATTGGGAACCGAGCTCGACATCGGGCAGACCTTGCTTTCCCAAAAAGTTCTTTCAGTTTGAGGCCATCATGGACGTTTTCATAGATTGTGCTAGTAGAGCGGTGAGTGTAAGAGTTTTCACCTGCAGTCCCATTTGCCATGATTCCTCCGCTGGGTTGTTCTGCTTCAAATATAATAAGTTGGCTTGGATAATGTGCGCTTAGTTCTCCGTTTGTGTTTGGTACCACCTAACAAACAGTGTGCATAAAAACAAACAAAATACAAACCAAAATGTAGTTTAGAATCGTAAGATATTTGGTAGAACTCCAATTTTTTTGAAAATACTACTTACTACTGCTCTCCATATTTTTTGAAAATGTTTACTAAATATATTTTGCCTTGATTTCGTTAATTTAGAATTTATAAAATAGAACACTTTTTAGCAGCATTCAATTTTGTTTTTAAATCAAATAAAAATACTTAGGTATGAAGGTCCTGTACATGTGGCAAAAATTTGATTAGTTCATGAAGTGGAATTTTAGTTTATATTTTGTGAGACTATATATAAGCAGTGTTTTGACCTCTGTTTCTTTAAAAATGTATCTACAATTTTATAGGTTTTGTAGTTTTGTCTGAAAATGTTAAATAAGATTTTCCTGTTTTTGATGTACAGTACACATTAAGTTTAAAAAATGTGAATTTTCTTTTGATTTATGTTTTTATTAGCCTAATTTTATTTTCAAGAAATTACATTCATTTTCCAAAAATTTTATTTACTTAATCGTCTTAATTTTAATAATTGAAGAACGCCAATGAATTCCATCTCACCAGTTTGGATTTAGGGTGATCCACGATATATCAGACACACCATTTAGTTACCGTAACGTCCAAGAAAAACCCTGGAAGCAGAGGAAATCTGCGTGCCAATTCTTTTTGATGCTGCTCAGGCTTTCGATAATGGGGTTTGAAGACAAACTTCATATGTATTGTATACAAGGGATATTTCTTAAGTCGAACATATGTTAATAGTGACTTTGGCGGATGAAACTGCTTTGTTGGCCATAGAAGCAGTAGAGAAATTAGAGATCACAGTTCAGATAAAGTTAATAACCAGAAAGCGTTGGTGGACCAAAATCTACACACATAAATTTTACTGATAAAAAATAAGTCCCTTAACCAATTAATGTGACCAGTCAAGTTTTGACATATGCAAACACAGCAAAGTATTTGGGGATGAAGTTGGTGTTAAATTAAAACGGAAGGAACATAATACAAAGAAAAAACGAATTGATCATTAAATATAGAAAGATATATTGGCTTATTGTTGGTCATAATTCTGAGTTATCCATACAAATTAAACACATGGGCATACGGTATAAATACGGGGTTTTGTTTGTAAATCCAATATTCAAAAAATTCAAACTTTCCAAAACAAAGATCTACAAGAAATTGTCACCACATACTCACCACATAGCTGTAATCTAAGGTTGCTAGGTCCAAGCATCTCTGCATCACATCACTACACTGAAATAAACAATTCAATGTAAATTCATTTAGTAGCCTAGCTAAAATATGTATTTTCTAATTAAATTTTTTTTAAAGAAATTCATCTTACGCATACATAATTTAAACAGAATGTTTAAAAAAGCTTCAAACATGTTGTCTACTAGCAATGTGCAGCTGAAAACCTTCGTGCTGGTATTGTAAAATCTGTTTAAAAAAAGAAAATCAATTTGCACAATAAACATACAATGCATTAGTCTTAAAATTCTTCTTCAGAAATTAGAATTGGTACATTTACAAACTAATATAAGCCCACAGTGTCATTAACAATGGATGCAGCAGTGATTGAAATAATTAACTCTTGCGCCATTACGGTTAAATATATTACAATTGTTTTAAATTAAAATATTCAGAAAGTATTTAAAATCTTTTCAAATACCGCATCAAATGTCCACTTAAGTGAGCCTTTTGTGGCCCTGCAAACATCGAAACAAAAGTCAATCATCTGCTATAAACTTACACTTAGTCAAGACGAGAATTACCAGCTATGAAATTCCCCTTTTATGCAGCGAATCATACATTTTATAATGTTTTTAAACCTTTGACTAGTACGCGTGCAACATATTCAAGAGCGCGCGCCAGTGCCACTTGCAGTATTCCTGACACAGGTGCGGGAAGCATCCTAACCGCTCTTAGTAACCCCCCATATATGTCGTGAGCCACTTATAAGCATATTTGGCATACACTGCAATCGAGCGGACGTTACTTGAAATTTTTTCAGTAGTTCAAAAGCGACCCGCTAGATGGGATTAGCTGATTTACATTGCCTTTATTACAAAGCTGAGTAGGGAATTGCTTTGTTTTTCGTCTATGGCGATATTCCTTGACCAGCTGTTTCATTCTGTAACATTATGTTGCTTTGTTTATTACAGCAGTAGGCTTATAACCTAGATTTGGTTGTCTGTATTATGAATGTAGCGTAGGTCTACTTAGATTGTTCTAATAATTTTATATTTTACGTGAAAATCAATTTCTTAAAGTAGGTTTTCTACCAATCAATTTCTTAAAGTAGGCTCTACCCTAAGACAATTTTTATTTTTTATTTATTATATTCAATACTGTGACAAGTTTTATATTTTATATTGAAAGTTGGATAGTAAATGTATTTATATACACCTGGCCTATTTTGAATTTTTTATTTTCCGACATTTGTTGGTAAGGCCTATATCGATGTGTGGGCTTACGATGGTTTCAATTTTTTTTCACAAATATATATTCGAAATCAGCAAAAAATTGTCCTTCATTTGAGTATAAACATCGCTATGTTCTGTTGACTTTGATTTTAGAAAGTTTTTCCGGGATTTCCCTGATTTCCCGACAAAAAAAAAAATCAGTTCCAGAATCAGACCGTAGTGTCAAGCATTTTTGGAGGAAAAAAATTGAAATCGTCATAGGTCCAGGTGTTAGGTAGGCTTATTTACACATAAATTAAAAACCAGAACTTACAAAAAATCTAAAAAATAGCAAAAAAAACTCCAAATACATGATTTAAAAAAAAGTTTTATATAATGAAGGTAGTTTTTTATATTGCTTATAAACATATTATACAAAAATAACACATTTTAAGCTTTTTTTAAAAACTCACTTTTTGGTGCTCGTTTGCCGTTCGATAACCTACCAGTCAAAGGGTTATTAGAAGCTTGAGTGAGATCCGAGTTTCTAGGGACAAAGGACGTACCCAAACAGGCTAGCCCATTAGGAATTAATCATGCAATATATATAGGTAAGTAAATATATCTAGATATAAGATACAAGTCATTGTTTTCACTGCAAAGAGAAAAGGCCTAAAATCTGTTGATGTATAAAATGAGACTTGGGTCAGCTATTTTGATATTAGCCTATTGTCTCAGTTGAATTTTGTGACCATGCAATATGCATACATTTATGGAGGTGATTTTGGACAACTTTTTAACTGTAACCCTAAACTCAGACAAGCAATTTTTTTCTATAGCCCCAAACCCAAGAAAAACAATAGTAACATAATGTTTTCTTGTGTTTTCATTTTTTTCTCCTTACTTTTATTGTATTGTTGTTTTTTTTTTACATAATACGATATGTAGGCCAACTATTTATCGTTTCAAGATTGTTTTAATTTGCGTACTCCGTACTCGTGTCATACCGCCAATAGTTAGATAACTAATCAAGAAAGTCCTGCCTTCCCAGTGTTGTCACATATTTGACATTTCTCAAGGTAGACTTTCATCTGTTGTCTGTTGTGCCATGTTTTTGTATCCATTATAATACATTGTACTGTACCTAATATAATTTTTTTTTTTTCAATAACATCTTATGAAGTGCCTATCAAAGCCCAGTGTAGGTTTGCTGTTAGTTATATTTGTTTTACATAATTATTTCTCTAACTCTGTTTATTTTTCAATACTATCCTGGTTTGGTTTTATTACATCAGTTCTGTTTTACAATATTATCTACTCTATAATGTATAACCTTATTATTTTTGTTTGTGTTACCTGTAGAGTTGTTTTTAGACAATAAAACAATATTCATATTTGTTTGTGGTAGCCTAAACTGGATTGTTTTAAACAATAATTACCTTTTATTAAATGCTGTCGTACAATCCTTGTTTTTGTCGTCAATTTTTTATAACATGACGGCCGTTTCAACTATTTTTCAGTCATTATCAAATGTTTGCGGTTTGCGCACTAGGAACGTTGTTTAAATTAATGTTTAACAACGTTCCGAGTGCGCAAACCGCGAACATTTGATAATGACTGGAAAAATAGTTGAAACGGCCGTCATGTTATAAAATTGACGACAAAAACAAGGATTGTATGACAACATCTAAGAAAAGGTAATCAAAACAATATTTCTCTTTTATTTTAGTAGGCTATGTGTTGAGTTTGTAATAATTGAGTCTGATAAAGGAAGTATTTTCCTAAAAAATCATGGTAACATGGTAACTGTGTACATTTGATATGAGCTGAAACAGCGTAAAAAGTGAGTTAAGAGCATGTAATTTTCAAAAGTTTCTTTCACTGCGAGTATTTTATACCCCCCTGTAAGAGGGCCCTGCCATATCCGCCCAGAGCCCCGCAAAGTCTGGAACTGCCACTCGTACTGTACATAGGCCTACACTTAACATGTAAAAGTGTTGCCTTTTCATTTAATTAATTAAAAGCTCTTTTTATTTAAAAATGCAGTATTTCTCTCCCATTTTCAGCATACATACAGTATTTAATTAAAATACACCCTTTTTTTAGGAAAAAATGCAATTATCCGAATTTTTTATTATCCGAATGGGGTCTGGTCCCAATTGCTTCGGATAATTGGAGTTGTACTATAAGTTTTTTAGTGTGTTTACTAACTGGAAATAAACTAATTTTATATTTTTGGGTTGATGTATTTTTGTACAATTTGCAAAGTACCGGTAGGCTATAATATAGCCTATATAATATACTATATCTAATATAGTAAATATGTTTATATTTACATCTATTAGAGCCTAGCTTTACAAAATTTAGAAACAAGCTGTGACTTCACGCACACTGGTAATAATACAATTGCATAATTTTTAGCACATTAGTCGGGATAAAATCGGGTATTAATATGTCTTACAAAATGATCCAATAAGTTTTCATTAGCATTTATATTCATCGTTTAAATTCTTCTAAAAAGTTAAATTTTTGTGTTTTGTTCCTATACATATACAATAATTCATTACATTTGTTTTTATGGTAAATTTACAACTAAAGTAACTCTTAGTTATTCCGCAAAACACATCTTGGAATATCAGAGTACGGCAAACATGTCATTTTAGCTTGTTGTATAAAAACTTTGTAAAGTATTCATTAATAGAGCCTACTATATGCAATATGCCGTGATGTAAGTTTTTTAAAATTATTTGTCTTGTTAGATTTTGGGTGAAAGTATATATCCACATTCCAGCTAATATTGCTGTTATAAAAATAACAACTTAATTGATGTTAGAGAAACTTGTATAGGCTTATGTTAACAATATAGAAACATACTGTAATTAGATACTGTCATTTCAGGCTAGCCTATTTTTTTTTCATTTCAAATCCATAAGTCAACCTAACCTTCAAATCAGCTGGAGTGTGGATGTACACTTTTACCAAATTTTGTTGAATTCAATTTGCTGTTTACATTGATTTCATATGTTTAATAATATAATTTAACATTATAATTATATTCTAGAGCATTTTCTTGCTCATAGGTTGGCACAGTATGGTGAGGAGGCGTGTTGTACATTTTACCCCAGTTATGTCCTAAAAATCAGAAAAGATTTTGCAACAAGTACAATTAATTATCCATGCCTATTTTGTTGTAAACATGAGTAGTAGCTGATAACAATCATATGTGACTAATAAAAAAGTAGCCTAAATTAAAAGGAAATTCAAGATGAGTACCTAATAAATCAAAATTGTTTAGAGTTGATGGGTAGGATACAAGCCTACTCTGAATCAAATACAAAAATGAATAAGCTACAAAATATAATTGATTAAACGGCCTAGAAAAATATTTTCTTAAATTAATATTAAATAAGGTGGGGTCAAATTGGACTTCTACAGCATAGGCCCTACAATAAATCTAAATTTATGACACAAAAACAAATATTTCGTGACTTAAAGTATATTGCTGGCTTCGATGTGTATTGACTGAAATTTCTACAATATAAGACATGATTGACTATCAACTTAATAATTTCTATGGGGTGTGGATTGAGACCATGTGGTTTGGAGGTTAGTTTTGACATTTGCCATATATATACCGTATCAAGAATCTGAAACTTATAACGCATACATACCATGGCATCAGAGTATTTGGCTCGGTACATATTGCGAGAAAAATACTCAATTAACACCTTTATGTCATCTTGATTTATTTCTTCCATTTCTACAAAACCTTATCGCAAATAAAACAATTGCTCAACCCCTCCTTTTGATTTGAACTTGAACTACAACCAAAACCACCACCTACTAAAAAGGAAAGCTTCAACCGGAGAGCGCATGCGTAAAGTGGGATGTTTACTGTTTTACATTATTTTAGCCGAACTTAACCGATGTTATACATTTTCAAGAAACAATTGATAAAATTCGTGGAATTTCACCACAAAACAAACTCTGAAGTTTAGTGTTTTTCTCCTATACTAGTAAGCCTAAGCCATAAGCAACGACAACTACTTAGTATACTACTTATACTTAAAGCTATCTCACCCAACTTGCGCATGCGCGTCTTGTAAAACTGTTCCTTTCTTCAAAACAACATAATAACATAATAAACACATAGCCTACAGATTACAGACTCAAGGATAATAACCTAATGTACTTATTAAAATAACTTTGAAATTTGATTGACATTATTTGACATAATAAGTCTACATTACACGTACCAAGTAGGCCTACGACATGGCAATCAACATAAATTTTTGGACCGCATTTGTCTAGAATTGGTTTATTGAATTAACGCAGTTTTTAAGCAGACAGGTTCTTAATTAATTTAATTCTTTACTTAAAAATTAATTATTATTTATTTTATTAGTTGCGATCTTGCTCATATTGAAGAAAGCACATGTCCCTCTTAACGATTAAATCGTTATGAATGTGCGATCCAGGCATTTTCGCTGATTTTTCGAGTATTTGTATTCAAAACAAATAAGTTTCAAAGATGATAATTTTGTTACACGAATTCCTTCCAAACATGCTATCAAATTAATGCCTACCATTATATCAATACAAAAGTCTTGTTTGCACCTATTTTTGTTCAAATTTGAGCTACAGAAGGACAACTTCAAGGTACCCCCCCCCCCCCCGAAATCCCCAAATTTATTAGGTAGTAAAAATTAATACTAGGTTTAAAAAGTGCAAATCTATATATTTATATAAAAGCGAAATACCACTCACTCACTCACTCACTCATCACGATTTCTCAAAAACTACCGAACGGATTGAAATGAAATTTGGTATGTAGCTTCCTCTAGGGCCATAGGTGCTCACTAAGAAAGGGTTTGAAAAATTCGAAATTTTAGGGGGAGTTTGGGGGGATCAAAGTTATTAAAAAACGATTTCTTCAAAACTACCTAACGGTTTAGAATGAAATTTGGTATGTAGCTTCCTCTAGGGCCATGAGTGTTCACTAAAAAAGGGTTTTAAAAAATTGGAAATTTTAGGGGGGTTTGGGGTGTAAAAATGACTAAATCACGATTTCTCCAAAATTACCGAACAGATTGGAATGAAATTTGGTATGTAGCTTCCTCTAGGGCCATAGGCGCTCGCTAAGAAAGGGTTTAAAAAAATTCGAAATTTTAGGGGGGGGATCAAAGTTATTAAATCACGATTTCTTCAAAACTACCGAACGGATTGGAATGAAATTTGGTATGTAGCTTCCTCTAGAGCCATAGGTGCTCACTAAGAAAGGGTATGAAAAATGTCGAAATTTTAGGAGGGGTTTGGGGGGATCAAAGTTACTAAAATCATAATTTCAGTTATTTTATTATTATGACAATAGTGCTTTTATTATTTAAGATCTATATATATAAAAGCCAAATACCACTCACTGACTGAACACTTAAAAAGAATACAATTACATTAAAAAGACTGAAAATACCAACCACCACGGGCAACGCCGTACGGGTCAGCTAGTTAAATTATAAAATAGACAACACAGCAGAGGATCGATCCAGCAACATATTATACGTCATTGAGCATTAAATGTATACTGATATTTAGATTTACTTGATTAAACTACAACTTACAATACACATGGATGCAGTAGGTTACAGCCTTAAACAACGAAGGTTCAACAAAAATACTTTACTCTAATAAAACACGCAATGCATTGTGTATTGAAAATACTCCCAATACTAGGGTTGGCGTGCGAAGCACGCAATGCTCGGTGTATTGAAAATTTTCCCAATACGGGGGTTGGCGTGTGAAGAACGCAATGAACTGTGTATTGAAAATACTCCCAATACGTGGGTTGGCGTGCGAAGCTAAGGTGGGGGGGGGGGACAAGGCAAAGATACCCTTTTTCAGTTATTCATTAATAACTAAAAAAAAAAGAAGGGGAGACCTGACCTCATGCCAATCCTTCTTCCCTTTTTTCTATTATTGTGCTCCCCTCTACACACAATTCTTCCTTTATATATTAGATTATTACACTTACATGCAGTAAAGTCATTAATATGTGGTCTGAGCATAGTTCATTTATCAATAAAACTTGATTTTTAACAATAAAAATAGATTCTTTTTATAATTTCCTATTTCCTCCCCTCCATATCTCCTTCAGTATTGATCCTAGCGAAAAAATGGATAGGACCTTTTTTGTAGGGAACTTTATGTAG
>JAGFPH010000370.1:232796-244943 GCA_018207615.1 Philaenus spumarius
ATTACAGAAATTCAAGTTTTTAAAGAGCTTTAATTTGATGGATCATATGTCATATGTGTCAATTTCAAATTCTTGAGATGGTGATGGTAAGAAGCGGACGGGGATTTGGGATTTGTAAATAGGTTTTCTAAGGTTTCCTCTGACAGTGAATAACAATCCCGCAATCATATTTTGCACATCCTTTTACGTTTTTAAATAATACAAAGTTATATAAATACCTTAGAAAATAACATTTTTCAGGGTAGCGAAGGAATGCATTAGTGATTTCCATATTCTTACTGCAGAAATTCAAGTTTTTAAAGAGCTTTAATTCGATGGATCATAAGCCATATGTGTCAATTACAAATTCTTGGTAATAAGAAGAAAACCAACAATTTCTTACAATTTCTTGGTAAGAGAATTCTTGATGGTAAGAAGGGGACGGGGATTTGGGATTTTGTAAATAGGTTTTCCCCCTGACAGTGAATAACAATCCCGCAATCATATTTTGCACATCTTTTTACGTTTTTAAATAATACAAAGTTATAAAAATACCTTAGAAAATAACATTTTTCATGGTAGCGAACAAATGCGTTAGTGATTTCCAGACTTGGGAAAGTTAACCAAAATATTTAACTGATTAAAGTTAAAGTTAAAGCCAGAAAAAATAACTGATTAAAGTTAATATCTGAAAAAATTAACTGATTAAAGTTAAAGTTATAAAAAATTACCCGATTAAAGTTAAAAGTTAAAATACGGCACGACATAAGGTCTATCAATACACACGCTGAACGTTTTATTTGATTGATCTCATTTTGTGATTCAAGTAAAGCTAATTCAAATACTTTAGTGAAATAATAATTTACAAGTATACGGTTCAATTCTTTGATTTATTCTCTACACTTTCTTATAATAATATTTTATTTTTGGGAAAAGGATACATTCCTAAATTTAAATTACTATTCAAACTAGGCCTACTTTTGTTAGCAGTCTTGTGGTAGGAACATAAAAACTGATGTTTTTAAAATAAGAAATTTGAAATTGATATATATTTTTATACAGTTCTATTTATAACTAAATTACAAAACTTTTTTACATTTATGAAAAAAAAATACAAAAAATGTTTACTACTTTTTATGTAGGCCTAAAGTTGAACTTATTCCTTTCGTTACTGAAAATTTTTGTTTCTTGAGCTAATAACTTTGTACATTTTGCATCAATCACTTTTTTACTGCCATATATGACTCCTTTGAACCTTTCTCTACAAAAAGCTATGGAACACTTTTAGATTGGTTTATAATTACTATATTTTTCGAATTTTTGAAAACATTCTTGCACACGCACCGAAATGGCTTGGCATTGAAAACATTAACATGGACAGTTGTAGGGAGAATTAATTGAAATTACAGTAAACTATTTTGAAAGAAATTAAGTTTTTACTACGTTTTAGATTAGAATATTTTCGCTACTGGTACTGACAGCGAAAGATTACTTGATGCTTTGACTTGACTAAGTTCTAAAATTAGACAAACTCAAACAATGACAGAGTAAGTAGGGGTGGGTAGAGGCTTTGATTATGGACCTTCGTATAATCAAGGGTAGAGGTACCGACGGTACCGTTATGAATTATGAAAGCCTTGAGGTCATCTCCCTGGCCTTGAGGGGAGAGTGGGATGACAAACAACGCTCCCATAACTTATGAAATTATCAACTGTAGCCTACACTCCAAACAACTCAGCTTAAATACTAAACCGTTTAATGACTTTTTTTTACCGCGTAAAAGCGAAATCACAAAAAGCGGGACCGCGATAACAAGGACTGCCTGTATCTTATGTATAAATGAATTAACTATAGGATTTATAGGTATTAATGGGTCATTCTCCAAAAAATGTACAGTTGATGTCCCCACCCAGTCTCTATATTATAATAAAAGAAATATTTTAAAAAAAACTACATAAAATAAAGTTTAAATACTAACAAACTTACTCATACTGGTAAAATTTAGAGTTTACATATTTTTTAAACTGAAATTGTGCCCACAGAAGGTGACAAATCACTTCTGTGGACAGTCCCTGGCTATATTTTCAAACATTATTTGAATTGTGATCTTTTTAGTTTGTTTATTTTTAGCATCATTTAATTAACACTGGCAATAAAACATCTACAGTTATGAAATAAACATTTATGAATTTAAATAAACTTCAGATTATCTTTTTATTTTTATTTGAAAAGTGTCTTTCATTTTATAGTCACATCTGTGGACATTCTTTAACTAGTTATAAAAAACTCCAACAAAGTGCAGGGTGTATGTTCCTTGTCTAAGAATTAGGATAGAAAATAGTAATTTATATTATAGAGTGGTTTTTTAGTGATTTTCTCTGAAAGAATAGTTTTATTTCAACTGTTGATCATTAATAAGCTGTTTCGTCATTCTTACTGCATCACTTCTGTTACCAAACAATTTTGGGTAAGAACTATCTCTAAAATTTAATAAGGATAACTATATTTATATTTCATTGTGTATATTTCTTGGCAGAAGAATCAAACTTCTAATCTCAAAGTTGTAGTTGCTGGGCTTATTGGATTTAAAAATAGTCACTTCTGTGGACATCACTTCTGTGGACAGTGGCGATAAATTAACATGAGATGTTTAACTTAGATCAAAAATTTTTTTTTGTAAGTTTGACAAGTATCATAATATTATCAGGGACAGTCTAATAAGTATATTTATGTATTTAAAAATTTTTTTCAAAATTATTATAAATTAAAAATATTTGTACCCTGAACTGTACACTTTTTGGAGAATGACCCTAATACAAAATGTTTTAAAATGTTCTATATGTCACGAACATAACCTTCCTTTTCCCATAAAATTTGGTTTTCGCTATTTGCGGTTTTGTTATTCGAAGCAATTTTGCGGAACCTATCCGAGTTTTTTATTCGTTAGATATCATTTTGTGATTCGAGGACCACTAAATGAATTCTTTTAGAAAACAACATTTTACAATTATTCAATTCAATTCTTTGATTTATCTACACTCTAAAAGAAATTTTAAATTGATAAATATATTGATACAGTTCTTTTTAGAACTAAATTACAAAACTTTTGTACGTTTTGAATAAAATATACAAAATGTTTACTACTTTTTATGTAGGTCTAAAGTTGAACCTTTTCCTTTCATTACTGAACATTTGTTGTTTCTTGAGCTTAATAACTTTGTAAAATTTACATCTATCACTTTTTTACTGACATATATATAAATTCTTTGAACCTTTCTCTACAAAAAAGCTACGGACCACTTTCGAATTGGTATATAATTACTATATTTGGCGAATTTTTGAAAATATGCTTGCAAACGCCCTATAATATATGTAAATGTCCTTGAACACACATGCCCTATAATAAAACACAAATCTCATTAATAGATGGCACAAATTGGATAGGCAACAACCTAAAATGGCTAAAAAACAACTTACCTTTAAGTGGTCTTTAAATTGGAGGCAGAAATTGCTGAAGCCTTGATTGTTTTAAATTTTGGTAAACACAATAGGCATTTAAATGTTAAACTATTTCCCTCCCTTGTTATTTGTTCATAAAAGTTTGAAATGACTGGTCACAAAAAAGACATACAGTAGAGCGTCGAAAATCCGAACTAATTGGGACCGAGGGGGGTTCGGATTATCAATTTGTTCGGATTTTTGAAAACAACCAAAAACTGCCATATAGGCTAAAATATATGCCCTTTAATCAATTAAAGTGGTGAAACAGTATACCCAGTAATGTAATTACAATACAGTATGTAAGACTACTTACATATTATGATTTAGAAGAACCTGCACGTACACAGTAGGGCCAACATGATTACAGTACAGTACATAATTAAAAGTTCACTTGCACATTGTTTGTGTAGTTAACACAAACGAAAAATAAAAAACATACTGTATAGTACACTACTGTATGTACAACACACTGTTATAATGATTACACAAAGAGAAATGAATGAACTTTCTGTATGTTTACTGCTAGCGCTAAAGCAGCTTATGGGCGCGTGACAGTGAAAATACTGACAGCCAGTCTGTTGTGAGGGCGTGTGAGAGCAGGTATTAAGAAGTGTTTAAAAAGAGATAATAATGTCAAACTGCTATGAAGATTTTTGTGAAATTTTTAACGCCGCAATAATTGGAATTTGCGAAAACGAAAACGAAATCTTTGCATGGGCTGCCTCAGAACGCGTTCGGATTTTTGACGTTTCGGATTATTGACGTTCGGATTATCGACGCTCTACTGTAATAAAATTAAAATGAAAAAGTAAAAAATAAAAATACTGCTATACTAGACCTAACTCACTATTAACAATCACTAACTCACTAAATAAAATCTAAACTGTCAATCATTATAACAGGGCAAAACAATTAGACAACTTACAAAAAATTTACAAAACTATCCAACTGTAATAATGGCATGCGTATTCCCAAGGGTTAATTGAATGACACTGATGGGTGTGTTGGCGGGGTTGTTTTGTTTGTTTACGTTACCGTTAGCTAATAGCTAGTTCTATCTTTCTTTAGACACCCCACCCCTTCCGGCCAGACAATAAGCAATAAATAACCCAAACTAAGGAATATTGAATGTTGTCACGTCAGACCCACCCACCCGGCCGGCATTTCCATTGTGACAAATCTTTCCGGGCACCCGCCAAATTAACTGACGTTAGTTTTAATCATTAACCAATATTTTAACGATTAAGAGTTAAAAGTTTATCAGTTTTAAAACTAACGATTAAGTTAAAAGTTACCCATATTTTTAACGATTAATTTTAATCGTTAATTTTTTTAATCGTTAATCCCAAGTCTGGTGATTTCCAATTTCTTACTACAGAAATTCAAGTTTTTAAAGAGCTTTAATTTGATGGATCATAAGCCATATGTGTCAATTACAAATTCTTGAGATGGTGATTGTAAGAAGGGGACGGGGATTTGGGATTTTGTAAATAGGTTTTCTGAGGTTCCCCCTGATGGTGAATATCAGTCACGCGATCATATTTTGCTTATCTTTTTACGTTTTTAAATAATACAAAGTTATAAAAATACCTTATAAAATATAATTTTTCAGGGTAGTGAACGATTGCGTTAGTGATTTCCATTTACTTATACAGAAATTCATGGTTTTTAAAGGACTTTAATTTGTTATATCACAAGTCATATGTGTCCGTTACAAATTCTTGAGATGGGGGTGGTAAGAGGGGGACAGGGATTTTGGGATTTTGTAAATAGGTTTTCTAAGGTCCCCCCTGATCGTGAATAACAGTCCCGCGACCATATTTTGCAAATCTTTTTCTGTAATTAATACATTATCAAGTTATAAAAATAACATAGAAAATAACATATTGAGCATAGCGAACAAATACATTAGCCATTTTTATTTTCTTACCACAGAAATTCAAGTTTTTTTAAGGGCTTTAATTTGATTAAGACATATGTAACCGTTACAAATTTTTGAGATGAGAGTGGAAAGAGGGAGACGGGAGATTTTGGATTTTGTAAATAGGGTTTCCAAGATTACCCCTGATGGTAAAAAACCACCGACGGTTTGTCCCGCGATCATATTTTGCATATCTCTTTTCATTTTTTTAATAAAAGAGATGGTAAGTTTACAAAAAATCAATCTGTATATACAATTTTAGCACAAAAGCGTTAAAAAAAAAATTAACCTCTTCACTACTATTAAATAGTAAAGTCTATTCTACTACCTAGTGCTGGGAAATTTAAATAACCCTTGTACAGATTAAGCACCTAGATTTTCTAAACAATTTATTAGACTTTTCAATGATTTTACACATTTTTACCAACCAAAATAAATTCTTGTTATAGTTAAGTAACAAGGAAAATTTAGCTCAAGGCTGTAGCCAGGAAAACTGGGAGGGGGGAGGGGTCAGGTCATGACCAGGGATTTGAATTTAAACCCTTTTAACACGTTCACTGCTAAGGACGCACATGTGAGCTTGCCACTGAACACTATAAGAAGCGGCCGATGCACAGTGCATTGCACGTCAACCCCATATTGGGAGTACTTTCAATACGCAATGAATTGTGTGCTTCGCATGCTAACCAACGTATTGGGAGTATTTTCAATACGCAATACATTGCGTGCTTCGCACGCCAACCTACGTATTGGGAGAATTTTCTATACACAGAGCATTGCGTGCTTCGCTCGCCAACCCCCATATTGAGAGTATTTTCAATGCACAGTGCATTGTGCTTCGCACGCCAACCCCCGTGTTGGGAGTATTTTCAATACACAATGCATTGCGTGTTTTGTTAGAGTAAAGTATTTTGTTGAACCCTCATAGTTTTCTTATTTAATAGATCAGACCAAGCTCACAAGAGAGTAAGGCTGTAACCTACTGCATCCATGTGTATTGTATGTTATAGTTTAATCAAGTAAATCTAAATACCAGTATGCATGCAATGCACAATGATATAAAATATGTTGTTGGATCCTCTGTTGTGTTGTCTAATTAATAATTTAATTTGCACTTTTTAAACCTAGTATTAATTTTTACTACTAAATTTTGGGATTTCGGAGGGAGGGAATGAACCCCCTCTGTCTACGGCCTTGATTTAGCTGTTATTTCTACAGTTCGTAGACAAAATTATCCGTAATCCTTGTACTAAACTTGGCCTATCATTTTGCTAACTATAACATTTTTCTACGACTATTTCATTAGTCGTGTTCGATGTATACTCAACATAGTTTAATAATTAGGTAACACGCTGCTGATCCATCATGTGGATATTGTTATTTCGACATGATACCGGCACAAAATTTAAATACAGTAGAAAGTCAATTATCCAAACTCGGAAATGTACTGTAAATAAATAAGTACAGTACTGAACATAATTCCAAATTGAAAGTTTTTGACTCGCATAATCAGCTGAGTTGTAGATTTCAGGGAGTTTGTGCGGCGCCTGGCCGCCTGCTGCTGGCAGTTGCTAGCGAGTACACAGTGATGCACAATTTGCGAGACGAAAGTGTTTTCAACCTGATTAGATGTGTAATTTTTAATTCAGTTGTGTGTTGTACTGTAGAGAAGCGTTCAAAACGCAGTGGTTTCTGTATGACTTTGAACAGTAACGATTCCGGAGAAATAGCAAGTGGGCTTAGCCATGAAGAAACCTTTATAGCATTTAACACAGCCATGGAGTGGCAAGAAAAAACAAGAAGAAAGTGGTAAAACTCTACTTCTTTTATTGAAAAGGATGCATGATTTGGCAGAAAAAAAAAGAAAAAAAGAGACTAGCTAGCTTAGTTAAAAAAACTATTAAAGCAGTTCTTCTAACTTATCTTAAAACTTTTTTCTTTTTACTTTTTAAAATAGCATACTGTAGTACAGTACTAGTTTTATGTACAGCACATATACTGTACTGTATGAATAAACACATTTTAAAATAAATGTTCATAACAAACTTTTTCTATTATATATTTCCCCAATTTTTGCCTTTCGAAATAAAATCCAACTTTAAATTCAGCGATTTGCTAACGAGATTGAATTATCCGAACGCCCCGGGTCCCAGTTAGTTCGGATAATTGACGCTCTACTGTACTGTAGTATATATACTTGACCGCAGCGACACCGTTATGAATTACAGACATCAAATATGCTCGATCGCAGCAGCGAAAAGGTTAAAAAATGAATAGGTAAAATTCATTGCATAAAGGATATAAGTTATTCAGGAATATATAATTTATTCAATATGTATTATATTTATTTTTGAATTAAATTGTTATTAATTTGCTATTTTTTGTTTTTGTTTTAGAACTGTGAAATATTAATAAACAATGGCAGGAGCAATTCCTAAAGTTCGTAAACAAGTAAAACCTGAAAAACTTATGGAAAGCTTTAAAGTAGATTGTAAAACATTATTGGTTTCGTTCTCGAAAATTAAAGGAGGCTGCTACAAAGACTTTGTTTATTTGTGGATGGACCACGGAATGACTTTATGTTCAATACTATATAGAACTATTGAAAAAATCACTTTCTATAATGAATATTATTTTGAAGTAGTTAAAGAACTTCTATTTGCCGAGGATGACGATTATACACCAATCGGAGCTCTTTATTTACTCTACACATTGTTTAACAGGCAATTTGAGCTTTGTGGAACCTTGATCAAACTCAACATTAAAGAATTGAAAATGTATTCAGATATTATTTGCAAGCTTTATGATGAAGGAAACATAGACGCAAAGATTATTGATAGAGAACTAGTTGAAAAGAATGCTTTTGAATATGTAATTTGTAGTGAAGATGAAGCTGAAGTAAAGAAGAAAAATGATAAAAACCATCAAAAGAACGTGAAATGACAAAAGCAGATAAAGAGTTACTACAGGAAGTCAATTCTCTTTATCAAAGTTATAAAACAGGTGTTGAAACTGTAGAAAAGGCTCAAATTACTTTAAAATCGTTGGAAACTTTTGGCGAAAGTGTTGCAAAAGTAAATTATTTTCTTACTGCTTCAAACTCAGAATTATTTAAATCTACAATCTTACCTAAAGAAAAAAAAATAGCAAACCAAAAGTGGCAAATTTAGAGCCAAATAAAAAGTGGCGTAGAGGACCCGTTAAAGGCTGCAAGAAATTAGTTTATGATTTTGAACCATCTGAAGAAGACAAGATTGAAGGCGAGACTAGTGCAGAAAAGAGCGAATCTACAATCTTACCTAAAGAAAAAAAAAATAGCAAACCAAAAGTGGCAAATTCAGAGTCAAATAAAAAGGGGTGTAGAGTTAAAGGCTGCAAGAAATTAGTTTATGATTTTGAACCATCTGAAGAAGACGAGATTGAAGGCGAGACTAAAAAACTGGATATGCCACTTTTGTTAGTTGTTTAATAATGTATGGTAGGGGAAGGACGGGCATAACGGCCAGGCTAAGGTTTACTGAATTTTTCATTCACAAACCACATCCTGGGCACTTAACCCAACGCTCATTGGAAGTTGAATCTGAAAATTTTTCAAAACAATATAAACATTCTAAATCGTTTGTCATCTTTGGAGTCTTCAAACAGGTTTCTTTGAGCAGTGTTGACTCGGGGTTTCTTAGCATTTTTATTTGGATTTTTATGATTATTCTTAGTGTTCTTTGCTTCCTTAGCAGCTTTTTCGGCTAACATATCATTTTTATACGGACTTCCTTACAATAAAGCTTCATAACCTTTCTTCCTTCCATTGCTCCTACAATTTGCTTCAGATGTACGAGGCACAGGGGTAATGTCATTAGGGCTGTTGGAAAAAGATGACCCCCGTTGTGGATCATAAGTTTTATCTTGGTCAGGGGTATTACTGCTTGACGATACAGCTTCCAATGAAGGAACAGCAGTCCTGATGGTGGGTGGTGATTCTGTAGCATTTACTTCTGATGTCTTGAAAGCTGGTGAAATTGCTATTTCCGTTACTTCTGCTGCAGCAAAATCTTCTGAGAAAATACAGTCAACTCCCGATTATCCGGGATAATTACCGGCAAGACACTCACGGATAATGTGAAATCCCGGTTAAAGCAATTTGTTATAGTATAGGGCACAAATACAAGGTATTATGCAAGAGTTATAAACATAATGGATACTGTACCTTTAATCACCCCTAAAACGTATAAAAAATACAAACACTGCATTATTTAGATTGAAACAGCAGTAGAGCAATATATTATTTACAATGTTCAAACACGATTAAAATAGTCCGTCAGAGTTTTTTGTTTATTCGCGTTTGCTTCCTTTTTCAAAATTGTGGATCTTATTTTTCGTAACACGAGCTTGTCACATAATATTGCATCACATTGACCTTCTAAATAGTCAAAAAAGCCTTCGACGTAACTCAGAGCTGTGCCGTGTGTCACTTTCGGCTAGAGATGTTACGTCAATAACACAACTGCTACTTAGTAACTGCTACTCGTGATTGCAGGAGCATCAGTTTCGTGTTAGTCGTTTGCTACAAGGCCGCCCGCCCTCCTGTCACCCGCATTTTTCCATTTTTTCACTTCTCGCCCCACCACCTCTCTCGTCTCTCGGCCCGGTTGACGATCCCGGTTGAGCCGCAACTCGTATAAACCGATCCCGTTTAGTCGGGAGTTGACTGTATGTTCATTGAGTGGTTCAATACCTCATTTTCTATATCCGTTCACTGCATTGAGTGAAACAGCAGCCTTAACACGTGATGATGCAGTTCCTTTTTCTTCTACCGATTCAATACAACTAAGAGGACTATAAGGGTTACCTTTCCTAGTTTGCCGCAGGATAGCACCACTTTACAGCCTTAAAAACCCGCCTGGCCGATATGCCCATCCTTCACCTACTTGATGAATTATATTAATCTACTGACACTCGCACAAGCAAATGTGAGGCTGAAAGCAAAATGGGACCTCATCGAGGCAATTTCCGGTTTTTAGTTTTTGATGTTATTGAATTAAGCTTTAAATAACAAACAATTTAGTGCAAAAATCATGTCTCTATGATTTGTCTTGTTTAAGATGCGGATTTTTAAATTTTATACAGTGAAAATGGGCATTTTGAGAAAAACTCAATTGAAATATTCAAAGTAACACAAAATCTTTATTCATAACATTTAAGAAATGAAATTTGAATACAAATTAGCTTAAAACGTCCTCTAAAAAATGACATAAAAAAGTCTCTCATAAACATAGATCTTCATTATTTAAGTGGAACGTTTTCGACACTTCGTCGAAGGTCCTGGGACAGGTTGAGGGTCGTCAGGGTTACTGCTGCCAGCTTCATCGATGTTTTGGGTTTCAGGATTGTTTGGACAATACCGGTACATTAACTTATCAAAAATGAATTAATGTAATAATTAATAATAGCTATCAATAGTTAATTATACAAAATCTTAGCTTTAAATGCATAGTTTAGGTGTGTTAGTACAACCACTAAGAGTAGGTTGGTTTTTAAACCTGTAAAGAAAAGGTAACTGAAGTCGGGACAGGGATTTTTTATAACCAGAAAACGTTCTCATTTTACAATAAACTCGTGGTAGTTCACTTCGTCAACACTAGAATTCATCGGAGAGTAGTTTTTAAAGTATTGCCTTGTTATCTGATGTGTTTGAGAAAAGGGACCTGTTCGCGGCCCATGTTTTTTTCCCATAAGCGCGAAGAAGTTCCTTTTTCCAAGCTGAACATTGACTACTTTAATGATTTTTTTTAGTGTTTTATCCGTTTACAACAGTTTTGTAATCGATTACAACTGGTAAAGGAAGAAATGAAGCATGCTAAATCTCAAACAACTGAAAATCAATATTTTTGACCTCATTCGATGAAACTGCTTGTACTGAAATTTTCAGTTTGCCACGATGAGGTCCCTTTTTGCTTTCCGCCTCACAAATTCATTGTTATTTTTGCCAACTTGGCAAAGGCCATGCCAGTTTGAATATGTAACTTTCTAATAATTAATTGTATAAAATATAATTGTATTTATCTGTATATTTAAGCGAACATTCATTTCTAATTCCTACCAGCAGTCCATGTAAAACAGTGCTATAGCAAATCTGTATGTAGTATTTATCTGTATATTTAAGTGATCATTCATTTCTAATTGATCCTGATAATGCATGTACAAATAAAAACATACTGGATATAAAAATGCATACAAAACTAACAAAATCCATAAAACTTCAAAAATTAACTTGTAGTTAATATATAATTTAAGACTTCTTCTTCCTTTTAAAACTCTAAAAAATTCAGTTATTGAAATATATATACTGTGAAAGTATTGAGGAATTGAAATCAGTTTTGTCACTTGAAGTATTTTAAATTGTTGAAATGTTATGTAAGGTAAGATTGTTGCAAAGTCCATTGTAAAACCTAAAATTATAACTGTTATAATTTAGTTGTAGCTCATGCGTCACTGAAGATGACGACTTTGCCGTTGAAACGCGCTTTCTATACAGTCCAGATTTGTCACCCTATGATTATTTTTTGTTTGTACCTTTAAAAAAAGTAATTGGAGGGGAACGATCTGAAGACAAATCAGGAAGCAGACATCGCATGTGTAATTAGGTGAGATGACTTAACCATATTTTTTTTAAAGAAGATCTACAAACTCTCAAAATGTTAGGAAAATTGTATAGAGCATAAGGAGACTACGTTAAGAAAAGTTAAGGG
>JAGFPH010000370.1:248211-289036 GCA_018207615.1 Philaenus spumarius
AACAACTAGGTTTTTTGAAGTCTGGTAAAGATCGGATCAACCTTCAACATCTCACAGGTACATTCTGACTGTCCGAGGAGATGAGAAACAAAAGTCCGGTTTGTATTCGACTCACTCACCATAACAACTAGGTTTTTTGAAGTATGATAAAAATCGGACTACTATAGGATTCATTATTATAGCCCTCTGACTTTGTAACGCTGAGAACGACACTAAACCTGTTGTGTTTTTGCTGAGTAAACACTATTAATAATATATTTTTCAACAATTACTACCAGTATTGTTTTTAACATTATTTAAACAATTTAGATCAGAACTCATGATATTTAGAGAGATAATTTGTTTGTGAAATGTCTGCAGTTTAATTTTCAACACCTTTTGTAAAATCTGACCTACAAAATCACGTTGATCAAAACGTAGTTGGTAAACCCTGATAAGTTTACACCTACGGGTTAAACATTTATTTGAGAAATGATTTATATTTTAATGAATACGAAATTCCGGAAATGTATAACGTCCCCAAGAGTTGCTTTCTCAACCTCCACCACTGACTCCGAGCTATAGATCCATTAAAATGTGTTTCTGAAGTAAATATTAAACTCATTCTTCAGTCAGTGATAAATATAAAAAAGGTAGGAAATATATCAAAAGTATGAACGAAGGATAGATATATAGAAATACAAGCTGTTGCAGTATTGAAATTCTTGACATTTATCACAAAAGTTAATAATTCCCTAACATGGTCGCCCATGATATTTTCTAGCGGGGGGGGGGGGGGGGGCTAGGCTGGGAAATGGGGCTTAACACGTTCACTGCTAAGGACGCACATGTGAGCTTGACACCAAACACTATGAGAAGTGGCCGATGTACAGTGCATCGCATGCTTCGCACGCCAACCCCCGTATTGGGTATATTTTCAATACACAGTGCATTGCAATATGCACATGTGCGTCCGCTTTAAAATATTAGTGATTATTACATAGAAAGGTTCAATAAAAGGTCAGCTCCTAGCATAGGAAATACGAAATTTGCGATGCAGTGAACGTGTTAAGGAGTACCCTCCCCTCCTTCGGCAAAAGGAGTCCAGGGATATTATCAACCTCTTCAAGAAAACTTTTAAAATTTGAAAAGCCAATTTGGCTGTTCACGTGAAATATTAACCCACACAGCATTAAGTCATTTACACCGTCAGTGCACTGGCGGATCCAGGGGGGGGGGGGAGGGCTGTGGGAGCTGCAGCGCCCCTTTGGGTTATTATATTTTTGTTAAACCGACTAAGTGGCCGACTGCTCAATTGAGTAGTGTCAGACAACACAACTTGTATCGAATATTTCACCCACTAAATATTATCAAATCTCAATAAAACAAAAACCATTTGAAAGAAAATGGTTTAAACTTCAATTTTTGTATTTACAAATTTCTTCTAAAAAGTATATTTACATAATATGTAATCATCGTTGTAAAATTGTAGTTGCCTAAATCAATATTGATGCCGCGCTAGAAAGCGTAAGGAAATTTGTCAAACTTGCCACTTTTTAAAGGCACATAATCGTTAGACAGACTTGTTTTGATAAGAAGATAAGGACACCACAGGATTTGTCAAGATTTTAACTTTCTACCACGATCTTCTAATCATTCGTCACTCTTATAGTTTCATAAATATGAATTTGTCTGTAAACCGTTGCAATTAGACAGTTTTCAAAAAATGAGAAAGCACATTTTGCAATTGATGTATCTGTTACAAAACTATATGCAGTATTTGTATAATAATTTTTATATCGATTTGAAGTGCAAGTTCTATATTTTCATTTAATTGACTGAGCGAAGCGAGGTCTCCGTTTCAACTGGACCATTCGGCATTTTGTCTGTGTGTCTGTTTGTCTCACGATTACGGCCAAACACCTTGACCGATTTTGATGACTTTTTGCATGAATGTTCCTTATTCCTAGGCCGAGCCATATTGTTTTTCCATTTTTCACCAATTAAATAAAATAAAAATGGCGGCCGGACCGTTTCTCTCAGTGTAAGCGTTTTTCAAAGCCAGTTTGTGGCTTAACCGTAAGTCGAATTTAAAAACTAACAACATTTTGTTGGTAGCAAATTTGATTTTCCACAAAATTGTATTCTTGATGTTTTTCCGTACCTGTAACGGTAAGTTCACAAAATGGCCGTAAACTTCAAATTTGTTAAAAATCGTCTAAGTATTTGTATTTCAACCATATTTTTATACATTTATTCTAAACCAATTCAAAAGTGTTCCATAGCTTTTTTGTAGATAAAGGTTCAAAGAATTCATATATGCCTGTAAAAAAATGATTGAAGTAAAATTAACAAAGTTATTAGCTCAAGAAACAAGCATGTTCAGTAACGAAAGGAAAAAGTAAAAATTTAGGCCTACATAAAAAGTAGTAAAAATGATTGTAATTTTTTTCATAAATGTAAAAGCGTTTCGTAATTTAGTTATAAATAGAATTGTATAAAAATATTTATCAATTTCAGATTTCTTATTTTGAAAACACCTACTGCAAGACTGCAAACAAAACTAAGCCTGTTTTGAATAGTAATTTAGGAATATATATTTGGCCCAAAAATTACATATACAGTAGAGCGTTGATAATCCGAACGTCAATAATCCGAAACGTCAAAAATCCGAACGCGTTTTGTGGCAGCCCCTGCAAAAATTTTGTTTTTGTTTTCGTAAATTCCAATTATTGCGTAGTTAAAAATTTCACAAAAATCTTCATTGCAGTTTGACATAATTATCTCTTTTTAAACACCTCTTAATACTTGCTCTCACACGCCCTCACAGCAGACTGGCTGTCAGTATTTTCACTGTCACGCTTATAAGATGCTTTAGCGCTAGCAGTAAACATACAGAAAGTTCATTCATTTCTCGTTGTATAATCATTATAATAGTGTGTCGTACATACAGTAGTGTGCTGTACAGTATTTTTTTCGTTTGTGTTAACTATAATGCACAAGTGAACTTTTAATTATGTACTGAACTGTAATTGAGAGTTACAAGTGTAATCATGTTCCTACTATGTACGTGCAGGTTCTTCTAAATCATAATATGTAAGTAGTTTTACATACTGTATTGTAATTACATTACCTCTTGTACTGTTTAAACACTTTAATCGATTAAAGGGCATATATTTTAGCCTAAATGGCTTTTCCTTGGTTGTTTTCAAAAATCCGAACTAATTGATAATCCGAACCCCCTTCGGTCCCAATTAGTTCGGATTTTCGACGCTCTACTGTAATAATAAGAAAGTGTAGAGAATAAATCAAAGAATTAAACTGTATACTTGTAAATTATCATTGTAAATTTCATAAAAGTATATGTCTTAGCTTTACTTGAATTACAAAATGAGATGAAACAAATGAAACCTCTCTGCAATAAAGGACATACAAAGTGACCGTTGGACACCGTGGGAAGTGTTGGTACATGGGTTGAGATCACTATCACGACGTTTTAACATCGTTTGTTTTCATTATTTCTAATATTGGAATATGATATGGAAGTCATGGAACTGTAAATACTGTTAAGTTTAGTTATTTAAGTATGTAAATATTTAATTCTATGTTGTCCTATAACGCGATATTTTTAGATATCTTACGCATTATTAACCTATATAAAACACAATGCCTCTAAAAGAAAATCTTTGGCAGTTAAAGCTCAAGAAAATAAAAAAAACGAGAACTAGAAATCCCGGGAATTGCTAAATAATGTTTCACTGGCTAAACCTTGTGCTTTCTTCCTTACTGGCACACTATTTTTAACCTGAGCTTAAAACCACATTTGTTATTTCACCGAGCGAGGTCTACTGTTCACAGAACTACTAGTATAAGGAAAACTTGGTTTAGTGTTCCAAACTATTCGGGTATTTGGTATTTCTGTGAAATATGTACATTTTCAACGCCCTAGGCGCGTTAGCCGTTACCTGTCTGGCTGGAACTATATAGGTACTATACGTTTGTGAGAATTTTGATTAGCTGTTGTAATTTAGTGAAATAAGTTTTTAGAATAAATCTATTTAAAATTTTCAAGTATACAGTTCAATTCTATGGTTTATTCTCTACAATTTGTTATAATAAAACTTTGTTTTTGGGTAAAGCATGTAAAAAGACGTTTTCAAGCACTGTATTCCAAAAAACAATATTCTTTACCCCCCCTCCCCCCTCGGATAGGAGACAGCCCCCTCCTTGAAAACCGGCTGGATCCGCCCGTTAGTGAATACACAAAGACCTATAACACTCGTAAAGGCTGCACCAATTAGTGACTCAGCCTTGAACTTTAGTAAAAAATAAAATAAGTATAAGTAAAATTAAACGGCACATAACATTTAAAACATATTTTAGTGCTAATCTCTTTAAAGAAAAATACCTGACTATAATTAATAATATAGGCCCACATATTTTCCTTTCCCTGGGAGCTAGGCCCTCTGCCCATAGGTATGGGGGCGCCCATGTTCCCTAAATGTTATTCAGACAAGTCTGACATTTTAAAATGATATTAAAAACAATACAGGGAGCAATTGTTTAAACAAATTTCTGTTACTCAAAATTACTACGAATGCTTTACTTAGCATTGGTGTGATGAATTCTAGACTGCAGTATTGATTAACTTTTGGAAAGGTACGTTCAAAACTTTCTTTGCTAGATTGAGATAAGTTTATAGGCCTATGTTTTAGGGTTTCAACCAACAATTTGGGAAATAGGTCTATTCACGACGGTGATGAATAGCTGCTGGTTTGTACGAAATATATTAGTAGAATTTGATTGTGCCAATGCCCACCTCGATCTTGTGGCCTCGGGTTATGAGCTTCCCTACGCTCGAAGAGAAAAAACTCGCCCGTCGACCTCGGATGAGAAGATACCCCCCAGGAAAAATCCACCACGTGGCTTTGAACCGAGTACTTTTATGGTATTTTACATTTTGATCGATTTTGGGGGAACCAAGCGAGCTATAAGGTCGCGTATGAAAACAAAATGTGCAGAATTACATCTTACATTTACATTTTTTAGAAAAAACTCTACAGAAAATTCATCCTCGTAGGAAAAATCTCAAGAAATAGATATTTCCCGTCAAAAACCATATTTCCGGTTATTGGATTTTGTTTGCTAACAAACTCGCCAGAGCGACGTAGACAACAACACGTGGACCAAATGGGACTTAAAATGTGGCCGCTAAAGTGCAAACACATATATATATGATTTTTAACGACAACGGAAACATGTTCTGGGGACCATGATCGGTGCTTATTTACTACTCCCGACCTTAGGTCTTACCATAAGGGTCACTGCAATAGCTCATTTTTCCTATGGAAATTCGCTAACAATGGCACAGAAAATTTATTGTAATAATACAATGAATTTTGATAGAAAGTTTTTAGATTCTAAATTATTTAATATTTACCACAGGAAATAAAAACTGTAATACTATTGCATAATTTTTCGCTCAACTTAAATCATGGTTCTTAACCCTTGACTACTACGGACGTCTTTTGTCCCTTAACTACTACGGAGGGGTCTGTCAGACTGCTTTGTTTAAACATGTGTGGTTACTTAAAAAAATATATATTTAAGTAGCATTCACACTCCAAATTTTTTTAACTTTGTTTTAATAAACTAATAAGAAAAAAAAAATAAATTTCTTTTTTGTATAATTTTTTGGGGTTTTTTAATTTTATACTGTAAAACATGCAATATATATTATACAAATTTTTAAATTAAAATTATGTTTTAATTATTTAAGGAAACCAACATATCTGTTATTGTTGAGTACCATAGTAACAAGGACAACATATTTTTCAACTGTAAACATGCACATGTTCTTTTTTCAATGGATCGGTTTTGTATGTATAACCACTATGGAACGTTTCTCAGATCGCAACAGATCGATAACTCACAAACCGGCTTCGATTTCACTTGTGCGATTCCACTGCTCAACTGACCACCCAAGGTCAGGAAGGTACTGTGAAGTGCGGGATACAGTGTTCCAAGGCGAGGGAGAAATCCCTGTTGAAATTAAGGGTTAAATCAAAATTATATTAATTATCTTAACACATACGTTACCTATCTAATGATATTAATCTTGTCACAACACCGGGCGATGCAAGTAACCCTATCAAGTAAAATTAACCCGGCCGATGCACCACTTGATAGGGTTAAATTTTAACTACTTTTATTCGCGGGTTCAAACACACTTTACTATGTTAATAACAAAGGGACAGATCAATAACAACAATGCATCGTGGTTCAGTGGTAATAATTATTTTAACATTAATTTATTTGTACACCCTTGCAATCATAGATAACATAAAATTTCTCATATTAGCTACACTTATGCTACATACATCTCTTATACTAGGTATTGACCTTTATAAGACAGACTGGATTACGGTATTGGCAACTAAAGCGTGTTACTTTTATGTGAAAAACCCCAAAACTCTGAATACAACATAACTCTAACAACAGGCTGAAATACTTTGGTTTGCTCACTCAGTGTGTTGTCTTCAAAGGTATCTCCTTCACCTGAGATCTCGATGGTCCAAACTTCGAGCTGAATTCTCCGTCTCGATTTCCTGGCCGCACTTTGCACGACGAACTGGCCCAACTTTCCGGCCTAACACACTAATAACAGACTGGATTATCGACCAACCCATTCTGGCCCGTCGAACACAATCCTCTGGCATAGATTCTAGATTCGGATTATACTTTATAACCCGTCTAGCTTCCTTGTTGTCATCTTAAACAAAACAACCGCTGCTTTCGTAGCATTTGTTTTGTTCCGCGTTAATAACCTTGCTACTATTTCCGCATTCATATTAAACTTCCTAGTCTATTTTGCTGGTCAATACCTTTACATACAAAACACTAACTCTAACACCTAATATACTAAAACATATCTTTATTACACACATATCTTTCCTTCCACAAAGTCAAAATCTTACGCCATTCCCTTTTCATGGGGCCGTAGTAGGTGACATCCGACGGTTGGGTGAGGCGTGTAGAGTTTGGTGCCAGACACAAAAACCTTACATTGTTTACCTAACAAGATTTTAACACTTCTAAATTGATATGGGAACGCAAGATATCTAAAATCACAACCTTGACACCAGACAGTTTTTTCAACCGAGGTAGTAAGGTGGTTATAAACCAATCTTCAAACGTCCCCATGTCGAACCAGCCACTTTTTGTCCTGTTGTATCTGCAACCCGCAGGGCCAGGGGTGCTCACAGCATGGTTTGATGACGCAAGTTGCGCCATCAGAATTTTTGGGGGGAATAGATTTTTGGGGTGTTTTTCACAGTTTGGGGGGGAATTTTCATATGTTCCTGATTAAAATCAATATAAAATATGAAGATTTGACGATTCCCCCCCCAAGAAATTAGGAGATAATCTGTTGTTTCTATGTGTTAAAAATCTCCAATTATTCGTGTGAAAGTGCCGTATTATTGACAGCCAGGCAATTCGACTACTACTGCTTGTAGTGCAGTGTAGAGACGAGCCGATAGAGGGTGCCGCGTGTGGTGTAAACAAAGTATAAACATACTATAGACATTTACAGCATTGAGAGCCTGCCAAGGTCATTCTGCAAACAACTGCCCTCCCCCTCACAACAGTCCTAAAACCATGGTGTAAAACGGTATAAGTAGATAAGGGGTGCTACTCAGAAAGACGAGTTTTGGACGGGTTCAGCGCATTTCATCAGATGACGTCACGGCTCGAATTAAAAATGCAGCCTTTCGTCCAAACTGCGTTTGCGCATAAATCATCAACAAATGTCTTACAAAGTGTATATTTTTGCTTTCTGTATGAAACGTGCTTTATAACAAGTATGAGTTTAACAATACAAATATGAAATTTACTATACCGAATTACCTTCATTTTATGCTCTTTAGATTGGTGATTTCGAAAATGACGTGAAATAAATAGAAAAAAAACTTTCCCACTACACATAAATATAGTGTAGAAAAAGCTATTATTAGAAATAATTTGCATATTATTAGAAATATTTGTCTAAATTCAAATAGGGTTAAAGGTTGACTACTTTGTAACTTCAATATCAAATTTACATCGTTATAAACTACATTTAGTTAGCTTTAAAACGATAACAAATTCATAATTTTTAAATGAGTGGAAGTGAGTAAACAAGTTTGTCTTGTCGTCTAATCAAAGAAAAAAACTTCTGTTCAAATCATACAAAAATCCATTGAAAGTAGTATTACTATTCACTTTTTTTAAACTAATTATTTTTAATACAAAATAGTATTATTGACTTATGTATTGCTTTCTTTTTGGATGGAAATCACTTTCTTCATTTTTTTTTTTTGTATGGTTGTCCATTTTACATATATTGCAGTTGTATTTTCGGAAGAAAAATCTGTTCGGTGTATTATTATTTATTTATTTTACGTATTGTGTAGTTTTGTCCTACATTGTTTTAAACATTGTTGGTCTTATATTCATTTTTTGATCTTTGAGACCAAAAAAGTGGTTTTTACAAAATGTCTGTCTGTATGTAGGTACCGGTATGCAAAGCTTGGAGCGAAAACTATTCGATCGATTTCAAACAAATTTGCACCAGACATGTCAAGTAGGTCTGTATAGATGCACAAAAAACGGGTTTGAACAATTTTGAAAAAAAAACCTTTTTAGCCAAAAAAATCAGAAAAAATCAGTTAGGCTATTATTTTTTAAATAAAAAACGGCTCTAACAATTTAGATCAAATTTTGCTTATTTGCAGCCCTTAATGTACCCTACCACATGCAGAAAACCGTATCTTTCTAAAAATTCTTGTTTAGCTAATAATAATAATAATAACTGATTTTTAGGGTTTTTTTTGGCTAAAAACGTTTTTTTTTCAAAATTGTTCAAACCCGTTTTTCGTGCATCTATACAGACCTACTTGACATGTCTGGTGCAAATTTGTTCGAAATCGATCGATACTTTTATCTCTAGCTAATAATAATAATATTTATTAGTTAATCTCCTAATTTAAAATCACCTCTCCTACCCCTCTTACAAAAATGAAGTCACTGTGAATCTGTTTAATAATTTAAATATGTTTGTGTGAGAAAGTATGTGCCAGTTTCTGGTACCGTTTATTTAAAATGTGTTTGTTTTATAACCTTTTTGTTGTATATTTAACCCTAATAAGTGTACAATTTCTGTAAGTTGCTCTGTCATGGTTTTAATGGTTTCAAATAATCTAGTTCCCGTGCTATTGTGGTTTTCCGTAATTCTTAAGTATTTTTTGGTGATTTAGGTTTTTTTTTTTGAAAAAGTTGTTCAATTTTCCTTAGATTCTTTGGTCTAGTGTTCTATTCTCCATTGTTATTATATATTCACAAATTTCAGGTCTTAAACCCTGTATTACATGTGCTATTATTTGGTTGTCTTCGACGTTACGGTATGTAATTAATAGATTTATTTGTGATTTGGCTGTCCATCCGTAAGCTCTTGCAGCCACTTCTTATCTGGATATAAAAGTATGTGTATCTTCAGATGGTAAGCCGTGATATTGGGAGGGTTGAACTAAGGGTATTTTCTCTTTCCTCTCCATTTCAGTGTTTGTTTTTGTTTTTATTTTATTTGGGTGTTGTCTTGCTTCTTCATAGATGTGTTCGTTTTTTTCTTTTGATTGGACCGTTTGAAATTTTGAAAGATCACATTTAAACATTTTTGTGACATCTCATGATTTCGTTCAGTGATATCTTGTTCGATGAAATTTGACCTGGTACGTCCGTTTTGACTGCCATTTGCTATCGGGTTAATGTGATTGAAGCGACTGGTGCGATCATAGCTCTGCGATTATCGCTGGAAGATAATCGCGGAGCAATGATCGCCGTGAGATTGTTGTTATTGAAGCGATTATTCTACCAGTTGCCCGTTCATAACAAGACAACAAGATCATTTTGAACAATGCAAAGCAGGCACCCGCGACAGCGATGATCGCATCAGTCGCTCAATCACAACGTACCTTTACACCTAACGCGTCTGGCCTGTTAGTTTTATTCCATTAAGTTTTTTTCAAATCTATTTGATATTATTAATTATTATTATTATTAATTTTTTGTTATTTATTTAAAAATCTTAATTTAGGGTATTCGTGTTTACCCCAATACTTACACTTTGTAACTAATTTTCAATCAATTTCTAATTTTATCAAAATAATATTAAAACAATTTTATTCTCACTTAATTTTGTGGTGCATGAAATATCATTTATTTTTATTATGTTTTTGTATTCTTCCAAATCGGTTAAGTACCTACTACTGGTCTTCAAAATGTATTGTAGTTTTTTATTGTTATTTTCTTACAAAATTTGCTTAATTATTATCAATGAATGTAAATTTATATTTGTATTTTTCAACTATATATAACTTTTTTTATTAAATTTGAATAGCTAGTTTAATACTTTACATATGATGTTACATTACATACGATTACCACCAATAACAAGGATTTCTTTTTCACCAAGCATTAGAGGTTAAAGAACTTATTTAATATTATGATGTCTTCTGCTACTTTCAAAAATAGTAATGTGTTGTTTTTGTTAATAAACCTTACTGAATTTGTGTATTTGTATTATTTTATAAATTACGTAGAACCTCCTTTTTTCCATAAACATATTTTTAAGAAAAACTTTAATAAGTTATTGGATTTAACTGTACACTTTAAGTTACCTAATGGGTTGTTTTCAGAGATTAAAATAACACTTTTAAGAAAGAAAAAAAAAAACAATTATGCGTAATTATGTTTTTTTTTGTTTTTAGTTTTTTTGCTAAAATGGCGTAAAATGTCTACTTTATTTGGGAGAGGGAACCCACAGGCAGGTTTTGGAGGGGATTTGCGCATAGGCTTTGGGGGGGATGGGCACTCCTGCGCAGGGCCACCTTCAGTCCACATCGACCACAGGTTCTCGGACTTGTAAACTACATACGGTGGTATCATCTCTCCAGAACCGTTTCCACAAAACATCAAGGAGGTACAAGATTTAGTTGAATCCATAATGTGTTCTACATACTTCTGCCCCCTTTTACAAATGATCTTGCTTGCTCCGGGGTCTCATCATAATTCCATATGTTATCTTTTGGAACATTACTAAAGGGCAGTTTCTAAGTTGTAAAAATAGTCATCGACTACTTTTTCATCAATAGAAAGAAGACCTTACTCGTTTTATGTTTTTGCTGTACGCACCGTTAACCTAGGGTGACGTTTTCTAAATGATGCTGCCCAATCGGGATCTTTACTGTACGCCCCTGTTTGTCAAGAAAGCATTTTATTTAATATCTGAAATCGAGATCAGTTACGGGAAATCAAAATTCAGCCAACTTGTTAATATGAGCCTCAAAGGCCTGTTCTCCTTCTTGAGTAAAGACTGTCGGATGACCATGTTTTTTTTGCCGGTAACCCATAGGTTTTTAGCTTATTTATTATTGTGCTTCTAGGTACATTGTAATACTGACTTGCACTTCGTTGTGTTCTTACTCCACTTTTTATATCCTTCAAACAAGCTTCCAAGGTCTCAGCATTGTAATCGGCATACTTTCTGGAACCTGGCTCTCAAGAATTACCTGTAGTTTCTTGTAATTCTGTAATCTGCAACAGGAACTAAACAACAAAGATAATATTTTACAACAGTAACAAATACGAAATGTTAGTAAAACAATTTTTTAAGATTTGGTAGTAAAAACTATGTTAGTAGATAGCTGGGGCTACTTTGGTCCAAACTAGGCCTGGCACAAAGTAGCCCTGAAAACTCGTTTTAGGTTATGGTTAGGCCTACATAAATTTCAAAATATACAATCTAAACAAAACAAAAAAAAATAAGGAAAACAATAATCACACATTGGTAACAGGTTACTAAAGATAATATTTTGACACTTACCTTATTTTTATCTTGTAACTGGATTAGTCCACAATGGAAAGTTTGGAGGTAAACAATTCACTCATCAAATCAAAGATGTACAAAAACGCCAGTGTTCCCAACATCAAAGTTTTTAATTAACCCAAAACAATTAAAATACCCCCATATAGGATACAAATAATTTATTTAAGCCCAAAAATACCCATATGTCTGGTTTTGCTTGTTAAAAACAAAAATAACTTTTTTTTGTGTCGGACCAAAGTAGCCCCATTTGAGGGTATTATACAAGGGTTTACTCGTAATTTTTCCAGTACCGGAACTCAGCTGGAACTGATCGAAAGTGATGGAAATGGGGGCCCGGAAATTTTTTGATATTTTAATTTCTAAAACTCCTACTTTACGCATCTGTGGTGAGTTTAAGGGTGCTGATAATATGCTTACTTTTATAAGAAAAGTACACATATATATGTAACTATTGTATATTATGTATACAGTATAGCACATAGATAATTTTGTGACACATACTATTTTAAGAAAAAATTAGTAAAATGTCTTTTATTTAGTCAAAAGCCTTATCAGAAATTTAAATCCTTGGTAAAAGACTGTAAACCTAAACCATTTATGTACATCAAGAAATTACTTTTCTTATACAAAAACAATTAAACACAAGCAAGCTTATCACGAGAACACAACACAGACGCTTGTTAGTGAATTATTCTAATGACACTCAAAAGTCACAAAACTAAATATCACAATGTCAACGTCAAAGCGACCAGCCACTTTTTAGTTTTTGACAGTTCGCGAGTGGTAGCATGTACCGGGCAACATGCTAAAACGCCGTGCGGCCGGTGTTCAGGTACCTACGTTTAAATATTTTCCTCTTTCTGGGCGCCTTTCGATCTTGTATTAGTGACAGCATTTGTCTGTCTACAGCCATTGTTTGTATGTATTCCGTGTTGTGCTCTCACTTGATATTAAAAAACAAAATTAATTAATCGTGAAATTAAATGAGTTATTCGATAAGTATTAATCACTAAATATGGTCCAAATTATATCTTGTTTGGTCTTATTTTGATACAATAATCTCATCAATATGTTATAAACTTTTTCATGCCGAAAAAGTTAATAATATAAAAGTTATTGCTGGTTTTTAAACTTTCTGGCCGCCTCGACTCTGAATCATCGGTCTCTTATTTGTAGTCGTTCGCAGCTCTCGCCGAACATCAAATATGTACTGCAAGGCTGGCAAAACGGTGTCTGGTGCTCCCAAGTTGTCCCATTTCGATTCCGAGCTGAGGGACAATGTGGGAGACTTTACTGTAGTTGGCTCGCAAGGTTGAAACGCACTGTAGTGTGGGGATATCTTGAGGTTTTTTGATTCGGAAGTAAAACTCCGAACAGAGAGTTGAATGAGTGTGATTGAGGGATGGGATGTTCCAGTGCAACATTAAAACAAAACGTAAAACAAATTTATAAAAAGCAGTACTGGAATGGCGTTCCGTCACCAGTAAACCTCTGTAATTGACTGTTTATTAATTGAAATATAAAATCGTGGTTGCCTATAAATAAAATAATAATTGATAAAGTTCCAAACATTTGTTTGGTTTAAAAAAATTACTACAGTCATTCCCGAATGTAAAGTTTTGTGGATGTTGAAACTTAATCACTACTAATGTTTAAAGAAAGGTATTCATTTAATGAAGTATAATTTATGAACAATCAGAAGCTAACACGGGTACATTTTGTACAACCTCCATGCCATCTAGTAGCTGGAAGTTAGGATTACAATGAATGACAATAGAGTTAGGTTCTATGTAGGCATTCTCAAAGATAAATACTGCTTCCTTGAATTACTACACTTAACCCTAGGCCTGGCGCGTTTAAAGCTAAAATTGGGAAGCCGGTTTTGCAAGCATTTTTTTTTAAATTCACTAAAAATAGTAATTCTATCCCAATCCAAAAGTGTTCCATACCTTTTTTGTAGAGAAAGGTTCAAAGAATTCATATATGCAATTAAAAATTTATTGATGTAAAATTGTAAAAGTTATTAGCTCAAGAAACAAAAAATGTTCAGTTACGAAAGGTAAAAGTTCAACTTTAGGCCTACATAACAAGTAGTAAACATTTTTTGTTATTTTTTTCATAAGCGTAAAAAGTTTCATAATTTAGTTCTAAATAGAACTGTATAAAAACATTTATCAATTTCAAATTTTGAAAACATCAGTTTTTATGTTCCAACTACACGACTGCTAACAAAACTAGGCCTAGTTTGAAAAGTAATTTAGTAATATATGATTTGCTCAAAAATGAAATATTATTATAACAAAGTGTAGAGAATAAATCAAAGAAAAGAACTGTATACTTGTCTTTTTTAGTTCACAAAATTGTTTGAGTTATATTTATTTGAATAACAAAATTACATCAATCTAATAAAACTTCCCCGGTCGATATAGGACGGGCAGGAAGCTACATTTGATAACGAGGGAGCGACAGACGCCGGATGGTCTCACCAGTATGCCCTAATTATGTACTTTCCACTGCTGTCTAGACAAATAACTGGTTATATCTAGTTTACTTCCCACCGTGAGAAAGATCGAACTTTTCTCTACAAAATGGTGTAAAGAAATCTGTCAAAACATATGAAATTGTAGGCGTTATCTCGGTTGACAAATGTGCCTGTTTCATTGGTTAAAAACTGTTTACAGAAATCTTCGTCATAAACCGTGTAAAATAGTTACATCTGATTGGAAGGCATTATTAGAAAGACAAAATCTTGACGAATCCAATGGTATGTTTATAATCTCGATAAAAATAATTCTGCAGATGGTCTTGCACGTGTAAGAAGTGGGAAATAACATTACAATTGTATGCAAATTCACGCGCGGAAACAGCTGTAACCCGATCTGCATATTTTAAAACGATGATTACGTATGTAAATATACGTTTTACAACAAAGTTTTAAATACACAAATTAAGGTTGTAACGTTTTACACTATTTTTGTCCGACCTCATTCTTCTTTTCATACACCTACACATTGGGGCGTACATACACACCGGCTTGCAGGCGCCACCAACATTTTTGTAGTACATTAATCACACAATAATATTACGACTTACCGTCACAATAGTCTAATTTTTCTTTTTCTTTCTACGGCCGTTTCGGTTATTCAACCATCCTCAGGATTGCTGGGTAATTCCCGTTGTCAATATTTAAAATACATAAAAAGATATACACATACATAAAACACAACACTCAACACATAACTTTTATTGTGCATCTTTTTCTGTCCCGTGTAGTAGGCCTACTGTCAAGATGCGTACTGTACATTTTGTCTAACCTGTATCGGAGGTAGGTGGGAGAGATTCTTATCTAAACTACCCTCTTATAAGCTCTTATAAGTACAGAGTCCGCTATCCAGTCTTTACCCAAAGATAAACAAAACTGTATTCGAGTATTAATAAACGATAAAGTAAATACTGCCATCAGGAAGATTGATAATCTAAGCATCTAACCAAATACAATGATCAAATAATTGCATCCAAAATTCGTCACAAAACCAAAACTAATGACGTCATAATAACAAAAGCTGACAAAGGCAGTACAACTGTAATTATGAACAAAACAGATTATGTCAAAAATACAATACAGTTTTTTAATGAAAACAATATAGTTAAATTGAAAAAGGACCCAACAAAAATTTACAACCAGCAAATTAAGAATGTAATTAATGCATCAAAATTTTTATTAAGTAAGGATGACAAAAAATATAACAAAATGATAAACCCTTACGCACATATACTAACATCATTACCAAAAATACTTAAACCCAACCATCCAATTAGACCACTTGTGAATTTCAAGAGTGCACCAACCTACAGAATAGCAAAAACTCTAGATAAAATAATCCGTAAGAACATAAGTTTTAACAAAAATTACAGTCTTAAAAACAGGTACGATCTAATAACAAAAATAAAAGATATACAGATAAAACCCGGATCAAATCTTGTATCATTTGACATAACGAATCTATACACAAATATCCCTGTAAAAGAAACTATAGCCATATTAACAAAAATATTAAAGAACAACAAATGTTTAAGCGAAAATCAAATTACAGAATTATCCAATATACTGAGCATATGTTTATCACAAAATTATTTCCAGTTTAATAATGAATATTACAGCCAAAACGATGGCTTAGTCATGGGAAGCCCACTCTCAAGCATCATGGCGGAAATATTTCTAAATCATGTTGAAAATAATAATATAATTACTGATAGCAACAAACATCTCAAAAATATTGGATATTACCATAGATATGTAGACGACATATTAGTTTTATACCAGGGCACAAAAAGACAAATCAACAAATTCGCAGTATACTTAAATGATATTCACCCAAATTTAAAATTCACAACTGAAATAGAAACAAATAATAGCATCAATTATCTCGACCTAACAATAACAAAATTAAATGAAAAACACCAGTTCAAGATTTACAGGAAACCCACACAGACTGATCAAACCAACCACGCTACCACAAATCATCCGATATCACACAAACTAGCAGCATATAATAGCCTTATTCACAGATTGAGAAACACACCATTAAACCATAATGATTTTCAAGAAGAATTAAATATTATAAAAAACATTGCCGCCAAAAATGGATACAACCCAAATATTGTTGACAGATTGTATAAAAAACAAGAATACAATCACCAAAATAAAAACAAAAGAAACGGAGAAAAAGTTAAATACGTTGTACTAGACTATAACAGAGATTTGGAACATATTATTGGGAATATATTCAAAAAACAGGGATATATCATTGCTTATAAAACAAAAAATAATCTACGAAGCACCATAAATATAAAGAAAAGACACGATGACAAATTCGACAGTACAGGTATTTATGAATTGTCATGCTCAGATTGTACAAAAAAATACATAGGACAAACAGGCAGGTCCTTTAAGAAACGATTTAAAGAGCACATTCCAACATCGGCACAGTCGGCTAACCCAGAAAAAGTCGAATCGAAATTTACAGAACATTTAATTGAGGCCGATCACAAATATTCCGTCATTGAAAAATCATTAACAATATTGCATCATTGTCAAAAGGGGAAATTAATGAACGCACTAGAAGAGTTTGAAATATATAAACAGACTAAAAATGATATTAGTTCATTGTTGAACGAGCAACTAAAATTTGACTCTAATATAATCTATGACACAATAATATGTAGTTTAGATAAGAATCCCTCCCACCTACCTCCGATACAGGTTAGACAAAATGTACAGTACGCATCTTGACAGTAGGCCTACTACACGGGACAGAAAAAGATGCACAATAAAAGTTATGTGTTGAGTGTTGTGTTTTATGTATGTGTATATCTTTTTATATATTTTAAATATTGACAACGGGAATTACCCAGCAATCCTGAGGATGGTTGAATAACCGAAACGGCCGTAGAAAGAAAAAGAAAAATTAGACTATTGTGACGGTAAGTCGTAATATTATTGTAATAAAATCAATAGTCGGAATGGCGAAAACAAATATGTATTAATCACACACCGGCAGCACTAACTGGACCCGTAGCTTGCACGAGGTTGCCGTCCACAGTACCTTCGCCATTTTCTTTATCATATCAGTTTGACTAACAACGCAGTGCACAAGCTCACGTCTTGTTTTGTGTCTCATATCATGTAGAGAGTTTTCTTTACCAAATGCTTTAATAAGCCGTACACCAGGTAAAATAACTAATTTTATTTAATATGTAGCATGTAGTCCAGCAGATATCTGAATATTTCCATAATTTCAAATGTTATTAATATTAGTTACTGTTTGTTGCGTGTAACCTTTTGTGTTTTGCGAAAGGCAATTTATAATTTTATTTAACCCCATAAATTTTGTTATTTTGTAAAGCCTGAACAGTATTTTAAATAATTAGCCTGGAAAATAGACAATTTAAACTAAAGTGAGTTCATGTGAAATTTAACTATAAGTTATAAACTATGCTCTAAAGAATTCCTGCACCAACTTTTATTTCAGCCAGTTAATTAAAAAAACAGCATATTTCTTTTAGATTGCCAGAGCCAAAGTGTAACTCTGTACCAATTAATAATTGATCTTTAATTACTAGTGAAACTTGTAAATTATAAAGTCATATTAGATCAAATTGACACGTTAAGACAGATTACAACAGGACTAATTACAGCATGGCTGCTGTAAACGTGCTGTAATTTTATTCTAAAATAATATTTTACTTTGGGCTATATAAAAAACAACTAATGCCTATATTATGTTCTGGTCCTTTAGAGAAATCTGCTTTAAGTTCCTGGTTTAACTTCGACTTCTAATGCATATCCACCTGTAATTAAATGCGACTTCACCTTCGCTGCTACAGCTTACTTCTACGCTGTTTCAAAGAAAAAGTGCAATTATTTATTCAATAACTTACTATAAAAATAAACAGAAAAGGGCTATTATAACCAGTATGAACTTATCATAAACTGGGAAAACTTAGTAATTTTTCAGAAATATAAAAAGGCTTTTAAACAATTTTTATGTAATTAAAATAGTATGTTGCTGTAATATATATATGTTATTTATTAAATAATAAGGGCGGTGAGGTACCTATTTTTAACACTACGGACCCCAAGGGTCAGAAATCAAAATTTTCTTTCTATAAATATAATGACGTCATAATTACAGTAATACTTTAAGTACAAAATTTTATATTATTTTATTTTGTTTATACTTCTTTTGGAATTGCAGTTTTTTTTTTATTACATACAATGCGCATATATATATATTTTTAATAAACGTTGGCCAACTTATAATATACCAATTTATTTTGTAAGTACTATTGTATGAACTAATGTTTAAGACCATATGTGCCATAAGCAAATTTTCTTTTTTCTTTGATTAACTAAGTCAAAATTTAAATAATATAATTAAATACAGGGTGGGTTTTTCTTTAATTTTTTTGTAAGGGAGGGAATTGAATAAAACATCTGTTAGCATATTTTTTTTGGGGCGTATGTCATTTCATTCTTTTATTATAACTAAGGGCGTATCAATTTTTCTTAATAAACTAAAGTTTATTGTTATAATATGTGTACATTAATTGTATTTATCCAATAACCTGTCAAGGAACATTTCAGATATCTCGACTTCGCTATTAAGGTAAGACTTGTCTCTGGTAAATTTTTGCATCTAATTATCTTTCTGTATGTGCCATCCATATTTTGGGCTCAGTACGGTTTCCACTTTGTTTCGCCTTTTGGGGTTAATTCATTTCCTTTCCAACGTTGATGGTTTTATTACGATTGGATGATTTTGAGTATATTAATTAACCGAATATGCAAATGTATGCAAATTTTCGCATTTGTTTGAAATTGTTGCATCTTGCGCCTGAGAGAACGTTACTCAGTGCAGTCTGCCACGGGGGGGTTAAAAGAAAAACAAAATTGTTTTAATCATTATAATTAATTAATTTCTACATTACTTAATTACAGTAAAATTGTATGATTAAACTTATAATACAGTTAAATTGATCATGATATTATAATTTATACATCTATTGAAAAAGCTCAATTAAAATTTAATAAAAAAATAAAATTAGTAGTACATTTATTGGTGTTATGTAAAATATTTACAAAATTAATCAGAAATTAAAGTTTTCTCATATCATAATTATTATAGCAACATAAAATCATATTCACGTAAGTACATATTTTTTTAGACACACTAACAAAAACTCATTTATCCGAACTACAATTCAAATATGGTTTTTTGGCAGCTACAGTCTGGTACACAACACTTTAGTAACTGCAAAAAGTACTATTTTTACAAGTCAATCGAACTGTACAGTAGCCTAAACGTTAAAGCTATTTACGCATTTCATTTAAACTTCAATAACATGTGAACACTTACACACGTAAGTAAATAGTTTGATAATAATACCTGATTTTGGGTAGATGCGGTTCAGATAAACGAGTTTTACTGTGTATATAATAATAAAAAAATGTGTAAAATCCTCTATACAAATAAAAAACTATAATTAAGAAATAAAAAAGTGATTTGTTAAACTATAATTTTATGTTACGAGCTAATAAAATATAAAATAAATAATAATTTAGATATAACATATCATGTTAATTATGCTATAAATATATCAATACCAATGTGTAAAAAACCATTTTAACCTACAACAATTACAAAAGTGGCTGTCTAAGCAAACCTAAGTCATATTAGATTTATTTTGCATAGTTGGCAAGTAGTCTTACAGTTAATTACAAGGCATTTTTCTCCGATAAGTTCAAATTGATTACAATGCTATGATTTCAAAGAAATGTATAAACAAACTTCAAAAAATAAAACTTAACACTACAAACATTATTATAAATATGTCAAATTATTTGATTCATTTACAAAATATTGTTTCTATAACTTATAACTAGAATTTAATTGGGTTCATTTTTTAAACTGCTTATTGAAAAGTATAAATTTTTGTTTAACATTTGCAAATTTAATAATAGTTTACATGACATAAACCTTTTCAACTTTTTTGTACGGATAAAAGTCCTTTGTCTTCGGGCAAACAACCTGCCCATGATTATCGGCAGCCATCTGCATAAGAGCCTGAAAAGAAAGTCCTGTCCATTAGTGGATGTTGAACATTTAAAATAAAGTACCGATTTATAAATTAAACTCGGAAACGCCTAATCCCCCAATCTCATGTTGCTGATATTTGGCAAAGGGATAGAAAACTTTTCTTTTTTTTTTTTTTTGTTAAGACTTCTTAGCTTTTTTAACAAGTACAAAATCCTTATCAAATAAAATATTTTTATTAATCCATGCCCTCACATAATACAAACATACATATACAGTAGAACTTGAATAATTCAAATGTTTTTAATTCGAAGTTTCGGATCGGTCCCTTGAACTTTATATGATATCAATGTAAAAAAATTATGGGTAATTCGAAGTCAACTTCTTTAATTTGAAGTTTTTTTATCAACACTAAATTAAAATCTTGTGCTGTGAAAAGGGTTCGCTGAATAACTAGGTCACTGTCCGGTAGATACGGGGGAGGACATAGCCTAGCCGCTATTGTTTGTACACGTATTGTAATTCTAGGCGCGGTACCGCCTTCTAAGAATTTTGCCTTCCGAGAATTCTCTAGGTACCGGTACTGTAGTTTGTCGATTGATGCTCTGCCCAGTCTTTGTCTATAGTTACAGTAGTGTGTTTCTGCTTGTCAGTCATTTGTGTTTTGAAAGTGATTGTTTGTGCGAGTAATCACAATGTCTTTGAGTAAATCACGCATTCAGTACAAGGCATGAACATTTTGTGAAAAAGTTGCTGTTATTTGTGAAGTGAAGAAGAAGGATCTCAAGAAAAAATGTAACATTGCTAAGGAGTACAGGTTAGCACCCACCACAGTATCTACTTTTTTTTTAAATAAGGAAAAAATATTAAGCAGTGCTTCGAGTTGAAATGGAAAGGATCGCAAAAGAGCCAGATAACCCTGAAGTGGATGAATGTATGTAAGCAAGCTCAGAACAAAAACATTCCATTATCTGGGCCCCTTGTTTGAACAATGGCAGAAGAGTTTGCAATAGGTTTGGGGAAAAGTAGTTTCAAGACGAGTACTGGTTGGATTTAAGGAAAGGAACAACATTACCTTTAAGTCTGTATGCGGTGAAAGTGCTAGTGTTAATCAAGACGCTGCAAATGTATGGAAAGATGATGTAAAAATGATCGAAGAAACCCCGGCAAAAGATATTTTTAACGTTGACGAAACGGGTTTGTTTTTTAACCCTTTGACTACCACGGTCCGATTTAATCGGCTTTTGGAAACATTTTTAATATTACCACGGGCCGATTTAGTCGGCTTTTGGAAACCCTCCGTAAACTGCCACAGGCCGATCTAGTCGGCTACGGTGTTCTTTACGAATACCGCCATAGGCCGATACGATCGGCTCGCAATATATTCCGTTGCAGTATATATTATTCTTTACGTGATATAACCTATTCTTATACCAAATAAAAGCCAACAAAATATACTTTCAAAATATATATATCGATATATGTATACATCTACTTGTCAATTTATTACAATACATTTTGTGCATTTTTACTTGCTTCGATCATCATAGATGTTCCAAATAAAATAGGCCTACATAAACATTTTCTGTAAATAGAGTAAATAGTTTTTGAAAACAATTTTTTGCTTTAAAAATAAGCCATCTTAGTATAAACATTTTTTCAATATGAACTAACAAGTGTCTTTTGTTTTGTGATATAGCCTATACCATGTATTTGTTAAGTTAAAACATAACTTTGTAGTTTTAGATTTAAAATGTCCTTGATTTGTTGCAATATGTGGTGTAATTTTTCTAACAAAAGGGTTTCTTATTTAATTTATCATACTAGTAACTACAAATATGGAATTTTACTACAAAGGCCTAACAATAGTAGACTTCACATTTTACTCTTAAAATACTAAAAAAACAACCAGTATATTTGTACAAATAAAAATGTATAAAATGTTTATATTTTTTTATGAAAATTTCAGAATTTATTCTCAATACATTATTAAAAACTAAAATGTACTGCTCAAAAGCAAAAAAGGTTTTTTTTCTTATACTTATGTTAATTTAAAATTATTTTTTTTAAATAAATTTTGATTAAAATATTATTTCAATTAAAAACACTATTAGAAAAAAGTCAATTCACTTTTTTCATAAACATATGTGTAGTTCATTTAATTCTGAAGAAAACAACATCAAAATCATGTTTCTATCTTTGATATTAGCAAAGATATGATTGTTTTCATGTAATAGTGTCAAAACAGTCATAACGGCCTTGGCGGTATTGCGTAATACCGTGCAGCGATAGCCTGGCGCCCGAGCAATGACTCGTGCTTATAACCTCGGCAGTATTTGACGCGAAACAGCATGGCAGTCAAAGGATTAAATGTACCCCGGAGGCAAAAACATTAACTTTTGAAGGAGATCGATGCAATGGAGGGAAAACATTAAGGAAAGACTAACTTTATTGGTCGGAGCCAATATGAATGGCACCGAAAAGTTGCCTTTGCTTATGATTGGCAAATCTGCTAACCCTAGATGTTTTAAAAACATAAAGTCTAAACCACTCGAATAAAGATCGAATAAAAAAGCTTGGATGACAGCAAAACCTTTCATAAACAGAACAGAACAATCATCTTGTTTATTGACAATTGTACTGCGCATAACTCTATACCACTTATGAACAACGTTAAGATTATTTTTTTCTCTCCGGACACATGACTGCAGTTGTACAGCCAATGGATCAGGGCATTATAAAAAATTTTAAGCATTTTTACCGGCATCTTATTGTACTTGACAGATTTATTGGAAAACAAAAATTTAAAGATCAATATCCTTAAAGCAGCAAGAATGTGTCACAATGCATGGTCACAAATTACTAAAACAACAATAGCAAATTGTTTTAAAAAAACTGGATTCGTTAAGAAATCTGATCAGCATCCAAGTGCACTTTTAGAAGATGTTCCCCTCTCTACCTGCCGGATGGGAAGAAAATATGCACGTCACCTTTGAGGAGTACGTTAATTTAGACGAACAAGTAGAAGCGTCTGGAGAACTTTCTGATAAAGACATTTTAGAACATGTGAAAAACAAAAAATGTGCCGAATTGTCGGATTTAGAAGTTGAAGATTTCCCAATACCTACAACGTCTGAGGCTCTTCAGCAATTGCGTGAATTTCGGCGGTACATTGAAGGACGAACCAGTGTAAGTGAAGCCGTTTTTCATTCTCTTAATGTACTTGAGGATTTTACAAACCTAAAAAGAATTAATTCTACAAGGCAATCGGACATTTCACACTACTTTGTTCAACTTTAATTTAGTGTATACATATTATATAAACTTACTGTATATAATAAAAAGCATCATTTACTTTTGATTAGTGAAAATAAACCTTATATAATAAACATATTTGACGTAGTTTTTATTTCAAGCATTTTGCTAACCTAAAACTCGAAAAACAATTCGAATTTTTCCATTGGTCTCTTCAGCTTTGAATTATCCTAGTTCTACTGTATACATATATAGACCAACAAACTATCTAAGTGAACTAAAACAATACATAAAAAAGTGTACAAACAAAATTAAATTACTTCTTAAAACAAAATATCAACTTCTTGTATTAACAAATACAAGACACACAAAAGGAGCCAGTTTTAAATTACTGAAACAATGACATTTATTTGCATTTTTGTCTGTAAATATGGATTTAGGCAAGGTAGATCAACAATGGACTGTTATTTGATTTCATTTATAGTTAATTCTATGGTTAGTGTATATATTTAAACACTTTTTAATAAACTTGGCATAAGGGATCAGCCTTTTAAGACGCAGTGCTGGATTTAGAACTTTCGAGGCCCTAGGCCAAATTGTTTCACCCCTTCCTCGCACATTGTTTTTTCTCCTAGATTTTATGAAATATAAAAAAGGCCTATCATCGGTTTTTCTTTGCACTTTTGTCAAAACAGTAAAGATAAGGTAATATGCAATGACTATGTAGGTTAACTGAATTAATATCTAAAAAAAGGTATAAGCTACAAAAAATAATAGGAAATTTTTTAAACTCTTGAAATACTACTAAACAAATATAAAAACAAAAATAACTAAAACTTTAAAACTGATGTTATTTTTAAAGATAAAATACTTTTTATAAACTCTAAAATAGCTTAGCTGTTGCTAACATGAACAAGGCTTGTAGACTGCACAACTAGACTCGTCAACTGAGTGTGTAAGAACTGTCTCATATTAATTTTGTTACTTGAAATAATAGATTTTTGATGCCAACAAATACTAAGCCGCCATTTTGCATCACCCTCACAGCAAACTACCAATGCAATTTAGTTCTGTGTGCGGTACTGTCATGGTAAAACACCGATGGTTAACGGTGCAAGATATGTTGCACAGTAAAGTATAGATGAAATTGATGGTCTGTGTTTGAAAATTTTATACATACATGTATAATTCTTTAATAGTACTGACTAAAACGTTGTGAAGATATTATCTAGGAATTTGTTAAAATCTTACTTGTTCTCCGTACACATAACCATTGGGTAACACCATCGGTTGGTTATGTTCGTTGAGAGCAAGTCCGGAAATGCTGCACACAAGTCGTGACTGTGAACAATGAGCGAATGGAAGAGGAACTGCGAGGAGGTTCAACCAATCCTGGCACACCGGACAACCAGAGTTTCGGTTCTCTCTGGTACTGTAGCACTGAGTTATGAAGTTAAGTATTTATAATGGTTTACTGCTGGTGATTAAATACAAATTACCTAATTAATAAATCTTATTCACATTTTCTGTGTACGGAATGTAAGTATTTACAGACAAATCTGGTTATAACAAACTCATCTTTTTAACATTAAAATAAAGTTTCCAGAAGGCAAATTTCTTTACAACGAATGTTCAGTTTAACAAATCATTTCTGTCAAGGAAAAAACTGCGGTCATCTGGTCACAATTTCGAGATATATTATTTTCATGTTTTTGCATAACAATTTTAATAAAGCCAATTAAACTAATGAAGATGGGAGGAGCAGTGTATCACACCAGTAACTAGGCTAGAACCTGCATAACTATGTTAGAGGACCCAACTGGATGACTGGAGATGTTAAGAAGACACTTTTTCAGTAAATCAATTAAAACTTTTTTGGTTTATAAACCAGTTTCTTACTATTCTTCTTTTTATGTTTAAATTTACAGGTAAGATCCTTATAAATTTAACCATGTTACTTTTGTGTGTTAAATGTTTGATTTCATGTATACTTACTTTTATAATGTCTGCAGTATAAAAGGGATTTGTCCTTTTATAATATTTAAAATTTTCTTTTCCTCATCTTATTGTTATAATTTGAGTTTTATAAGATTATTTATGTGCAATATGTATATCATTTGTAAATAGGTATAACAAGTGTTTTTGTATATTGTTGTGTTGCAGAGTAACTATGGAGTAAAATAAAATAACAAAAGTGACCATGGTGTGATTAAACGTGTAAGGGAGAATAATAACATTGGGAAGTTAACATAATTAATACTAACTTAAATATAAATATGGACTTTTTGAGTGTTAAAGGATATGGAGTTTTAAGAGCAGACAGTCCAGCTTGCAGAGCTACTGTAAAGACTGACTGTGAAGCAAGTTGGAAGAGTCGATAGTTTTCTTGCCTGAATTGTTCTACTAATCGATCCCATCTCTTTTCTTCTAACATTTCTTTGTATGGAGATAATTCTATAAGCAAACAATTATACAATATCATTACCAATATGTTTGTTTTCTTATACATTTTATATAACATTTTTTAACTTAATATTTTTTACTTTATGCCACTTATACTAATGAAGACCAGTAGAGGTTTGAATTCAAGCAGCCAGTTTGTAACGTGCTGTGGTTACAAATAAATTAATTTTATTAATAATAAAAAAAATAAAAATAAAATGTAATTTTGAAAATTTAAAAACTCTCCAAGTCAAGTTTTAATAATAAAAAATAATTTATGTGAAATAAATACTTATCATTTATATTTCCATTTGTAGTACCTTCTATATCTTTATTAATAATCTCTACTTTCTTCACTTTAACAAAAAAACTATTCAAAACAATCAAACAACCTCCAAACAGGAATATTATGTAGCTGACAACAGTACCATCTTTAGTAATCAGCTGTACCTTAAGACTTCATTTCACATCAACAGATACAATATTTCTGTGTATTACCTTCACAGATGCCAACTACTGGGAAGGCCAGAGACGATTACACTTCTACCATGATCTGTGATCATGCAGACTGTACAATCGAATCTACCAACTGCGGCAACCATCTGTGATGTATTACTCAATGTTAGAAAGCACATTTCTTTTTTAACCTTAAATCTACACTGAAGCTAAGTCTGAGTTTGATTACCATGAAAGTACTTGTTTTGGAAGGGAAAGGAATCAAATCAGCAAGACATGATAACTGGCATTACCTGTTTTACTCCATCATTATCAAATCAAACATACAACAATAAATTTCACAAAACATTGAACAAACCATATTGTACAATCTTATCAACCTCATACATACACGCATACACTCACAATGAATATTTAATTAAAACATACCAATGTATATATCAAACAAAATATAGAATGCAGACTTAGAAATTTATACTACTTACAGTTTCCCTTTTAGTGTGCACTTTAAATAAAAAAGAAAACAACAAACCGTAACTTTTATTAAAAATTATTTAGTCCACTTTATAGTCCGATTTAATATTTAATCCACTCTTTAGTCTTCTTTACAGTTTGTAAGAAATAAACCTCTACGAACACTTTCAAACTTTAAAATGTAGGTAAAGTTTGTCTCCTCACTTTAAACACAAATTTGTACGTGCACATACCTTAATAACGGTGAAATGTTAATTCACGTGAGCGACGCTCACAGTAGATCTTACATGTCTGAAGTCTGAAGCCCAATTACTTGGCGTGGTTCCCCCACTGCCTCTTTCTGCTCGTTGCCGGCTGATAATCAATCAGCGTCTTTTTATCTCTATAACAATCTTATGTTCAAAGAATTAACCAATCTCATAGTTTCTACTTTATAAACTTTGTATCGAGGCTTATTTTCATCGGTAATTTTGTAACTATACTCTTGTTCGAGGCTAATCTCTTGTGACGTCATAGGCTTATTACGACATAATTTACTTTGTTTTCTTAGTTTAAGTTTTTTAATGTCTGCATTCTTTAAATTAATTTTAATTATTTAAACATGTTAAACTATTTAAACACCTGCATTCTCCCTATGAAATCATATGTTAATTAATCAGTTAAAACCAATTTAAGTTTAGCCTAATTCATCCAAAGTTTACAACAGCCCACCCTTATGATATAACCCTTAATTTTATTTTATTTATCCTTAAACTCACATATATTACATGTTTTGGAAGTTCCATTTGGACGACGCCTTTAACATATATATATAAGCCACTCTGCTTCCCCTACTTCGACAGTAGGTACTTTCACATTAGTCAAAATAAACTTAAACTTTGTATTTATTAACATATTTAGATTAAATAAAAAGCGTTTTGAAGAAAATACAGCAGAACCTCTGTTTATCAAAGCAAAGGAGGGAAAAGACGGTTTTAGATAACCAAAATTATTTTAAAGTAATAATGATGCCATTTTTCAAGTTTGAGATAAAATAATTTAAGGCAATATCCAAAATTATCAACAAATTTTAATAGAAAATAAAATTAGAAAAATATAAATACAGTAGTAGAGTCTTGCTGTTCCGAAAATCCGCCTATTCCGAACAATGTTCAGAAAAAATACCCATTTTTTTAACATAAAAACAGGAGAAATTAAAAAGACGTTCGTGAAAAAACGTACATTTATTGTTATACAAATAAGTTAAATAGAGACATACATAGAGCCTAAGCTTGAAGAAAATGCCTGAAACTAAATTGGAATAAAAGCTGGTTTTGTTTCCTTCTCGTTTTCCATCCGTTTTGCGGGAAGGAATCTACCACAACAAGCTTCCGGTGAAACGGATACCGGGTCCTTCAGAAAGAAGGAAGGATTAGATACAACGACTAGGCACTAGTAGTGTTGTTGCCACCTGCCAGTTGCGTTTGTCCGTTTTTCTCCTCAGTTTTCGTTATCTCGAACGAATTTTATTTTTTCTCGATCTTTTTTGAAGACGATGCGGAACTAACGGACATACTGCGGGATAACAAAACGGACAGTTCGAACAACCTATCCCTTCCCTTCCGTTTTTAGAAGAAATCAGAATCGTAACGCAACGGAAGGAAAATAAAACGGATGGTGTAAACCTACACTAAAGCGAGGTCAAGAGAATTTGCCGCGACTACGTATGACGCTCCCCGCTTTCCTCCGAGCCGATCAAATGCTGTGTAGAACTGACACCAGCAGATGTCCCCGCACTTAATTTACACCTTAACAAGTCAATACGTTGATATTATTCATGAAACCCGTCTATTCTGAATTTCCGCTAAACCGAACAGTGTTCGGTCCCAATTAGTTTGCAATAGCGGGACTCTACTGTAATGACCTGTTTTACATCTAGAGTGATTCATATTAATCCGTTTCAAGATGTTTTTTTGTTACACAAAGGCTGAAATTAGTTACAATACAATTTCAACATTTACACTGTTCAAATTTAAAGGATATCTACTAAAAATAAGCTGTAAGATTCAAACTTACTGAACTGGTGTTTGGTAGTAAGTATACACATAAAAGCATAGAAGACTATAAAGGAATTCTGCACAAAACACGGAAAAGGAATTATGAATGTCTTGGAAGAGACTGACATTTTTAAATAGCAAGATTAATCCAGAGGAAGTATTTTATGACATCAAAATTAATCTATATGATTTATTAAATTGTACAACTCCAAAATGTTCAACATGTAGGAATTGCAGTAGAGTCCCGCTATTCCGAACTAATTGGAACCGAACACTGTTCGGTTTAGCGGGAATTCGGAGTAGGTGGATTTCATGAATAATATCAACGTATTGACTTCTTAAGGCGTAAATTAAGTGCGGGGACATCTGCTAGTGTCTGTTCTATACAGCGTTGATCGGCTCGGAGGAAAGCGAGGAGGAGGTGAACGCTCAAACTTAGTTACCGTGCTCAAACTGAACTCATATCACACGTAGACGCGGCAAAGGCTTTTGAATCGCTTTAGTGTAGGTTTACATCATCCGGGGCTATTTCCTTCCATTGCGGTACAATTCCGTTTTTTTCTAAAAACGAAAAGGAAGGGATAGGTTGTTCGAACTGTCCGTTTTATCATCCCGCAGTCTGTCCGTTAGTACCGCATTATCTTGAAAAAAAACCAAGAAAAAAAAATTCCTTCGAGATAACGAAAACGGAGGAGAAAAACGGATATACGTAACTGGCAGGTGGCTATACTACTAGCGCCTAGCTGTTGTATCTAATCTTTCCTTCTTTCTGACGGACCCGGTATCCGTTTCACCTGAAGCTTGTTGCCGTAGCTTCCTTCCCGCAAAACGGATGGAAAACGTGAAGGAAACAAAACCCGCTTTCATTCCAATTTGGTTTCAGGCGTTTTCATCAAGCTTAGGCTCTATGTATGTCTCTATTTAACTTATTTGTATAACAATAAATGTACGTTTTTTCACAAACGTTTTTTTATTTCTCCTGTTTTTATATTTAAAAAAAAAAGTATTTTTTCTGAACTCTGTTCGGAAAAGGCGGATTTTTGGAATAGCGGAACTCTACTGTATGTTTTTACCAATACCTAGGTAAGACTTGAACTTTTATTTGTATCTAATAACACATGCAAATGTATTCAATTTTAATTGTATACATATATGTCGAATTGTGTTTTAAGCGTTTGTATAAAATGTCAGCCTGATGCCGTTAGTATAACAGGGAAAATATTGTAACAAAATGATATACATAAAACTGTTATTTATAGTATTAAGCAATCCAATAGCTATAATAAACATTATTATACCAGAAATTTACCTCCTTAAAATAAATTATATGTTCAAATAACCTGTATTTGGTGTGAAAGCCAATAATGCCATACAATGTTGAATTTCTTGCAGCTGATCTTCCTCAAACGATGAGAAGTGTTTTCTTGCATGCCTATAAAAGTAGGTATCATGATTAAATTATATATAAACATATATACTGAAGATAAATATATTAAGATTACTTTCCTAACCTTACTTCATTAATTTTACCATACTTTTATAGTTCCGTACATTAAAAGAAAAGTCTAAACTCTTGTACGTGTCTAAACCAATCGGGCTTGTCTTTCCGAGGAGGAGACCCTGGACCACATTCTGTTAGCATGCAATACAACAAGCGATGCGAGGAAACCACTGAGGGCATAGGTGTAACCAGGACGACCGTATTGGGGGGGGGTATGGAAAAATTAAGATACACAATAACACGTTTTAGGCTTCCCAAAAGTACTTTAAAATGATATATAGGTATGAATACTTTTCCACTTCTAATTGTGATTCAGGCCTATTTTAGAATAATTTAGAATAGCAACCATGATTCATCCCTACCAAATCTTTCCGTGCGCTGCCTCTAACCCCATAGGCTTGGAATACACACGGCGTTTTTTTATCGGCTGCGGATTAGTTACCGCTCATAAAATTTAAATTGTACACGTGGTAAAATTTCTGACAACGTCTAAAATTCTCATTGGGATTCATTAAACTGAAGTGTCTAGTTCATCATTCATCAATCACAAAGTATGTTATGTAATATATTATTTCTTGTAATGTTTTATTGATATGAACAGAGAGCAACTCTCGCTTTATTGTTATTCCGTCGCCGATTGAAAAGGAAGTAAAAAAATATACTTCACTGGGTTCATCCAATCAATAAATAAAAGAAGAGAAGATTTTGGAGCATTCTACACTGTTTTCTGATTTCAGGAACTAGAAGAAACATTTTTCAATTATTTAAGAATGTAGGTTTCTACACGCGGCTGAAGGATAGTATTCTACGAAAAAAATACTAAAATAAGGAAATTTGTTTCGGCGGAGACTGTGGTAAATTCGTCGATTGTAGTGGCAGTGAGTGTCTGCACAGCTACCGTCAGCGGTAAATAAACCGATGGTTTATTTTTCCGACCTATGTGTATGCTCTAATACTCTCCTTCGCGCCACTGTTGATATGATGGCGACGGCAAATAATCCGTGGCGGACGAAAACTCCGTGCGTGTTCCAGGCCATACACAATACTGCATCGTATATCAAATAAAGTGCCAGTGCCCAATTCGACCAAAGATAATGTCACCAATATATTGATAATTTATTGTAGCTTGACATTTGCATAGGTGTTGAAAACAAGTTACTCTTAAGAGCGTATTTTAATGTAAACAAAGTGCGAAATTTTTTTATAATGGGGGGGGTTATAACCCCCCCTGGTTACGCCTATGACTGAGGGATTCGATAGGCCCGAAGAGAACTCTGGAGGACATACTGAAGAAAAGAGGATATTGAACACTGGAAGAAGACGCATACTATGCAGACTAGTGACTATGCAGTGACCCCTGTATCTAGAAGTAAGTAAGTAAACTCTTGTAGGATTATTTGTTTGTTGGTCTGATGGTGTCAGTTAATTCTCTCCTGAACGGATAAAGCTTTTACTATAAAATTGAACATTTAATAAACTTGAGCTTGACGAGTGAAAAGGAATTATTTAATAATAATAGTTATACAGCTCATGTAATCACTGAGGATAACGACTTTATAGGTTATTAATGTTTCAGAGGTCGTACACGGAGGATTCCTCCAGTTTACAAAATGAATGGGATTATTTGTAAAATCAATACTTTTATTGGTAATATTTAGGGGTGTGCGAGGTTGATTTTTTGAATTCGATATGAGAACGGGATGTTGTTTAGTAAAAATTATCGAGAAAAAAAAAACAAGAGCTGAGTTTTAGGAACAAGTGAGAAACGAGAATTTATTGAATACAATTTTATCAAGATCGAAAAAAAACGAGAATAATGTTTTTGGAACAAGAATGAACCAACATTTTAATTTCAAGAGAGTGAAAAATATAAAATATCTTTTTTTACATCATTGAAAAGAATATAAATAATTAACCTTCCGATTTGCTATTGTTACTAAGTTTATGAATGATATTGATATTACAAGTATAATGTATCTCATAGATAAGTACTTTGGTTAATAACCCTTTACACTACATACGTAACATATTCATTTTTATATAATTATATTTATTTTTAGTAAAACCCCCACCTGCCATTACTTATTTTACTAAAAAGTTATTTCTCATCAGAGTCAAGGAAATTTAAATAAGATATTGTGATATCCTAAAAAATCAGTTCCCAGTTGAGTTGTTTGGAAAACTTCTGCTTATCTTCTTTTCATTCTAATGTTACATTTTAAGTTTTATAAAAAGAATAAAAATAAAACTCAAGATTTTAAAAACGTATCGAGAAATTTATGGCTAAATTGAGAAAAGTACAACCGAGAAATGAATTTTATTCTTGACAACGAGATCGAGATGATATTGAGTTATTTCTAGTTACTGCTCGAGAGTTTTGAGATCTTGCACACCCCTAGTAATATTGTTAAATATACATATAAAAATTAAATGTATAAGCAAAGCACAACTAAAACCACTATTTACATAAAATATACAAAATGAAAATATTAAAAAATGATCACGCAAAAGGTCGCACACGCAATAAAACTAAGGGTTGGATGTTTCATGATAAGTAGCACACGGAAGAATGTTCCGTGCCGCAACAATATTAGCTCTTGTAACGAAGTTTTTTTGAAGGGCAACAAAATCTTCAACAACGAGGTTAGGTTAGGACAGTTTCTTGCTCTTATTTTTGTTGCAATTTATTGAAGGTAAACCCAAAAACTTGCTTTGCTAACGGGGTTGCCTAGTTTCCTGTTTTTTGTATTCGGTTGGAATTTCATATAAAGTATTGTATATATTATATATTTAATTAAACTGTATTGAACGATTAAAACACTTATGTATAGTAGGATATAAGTAGATATTATGTTATGTATATAATTTTATATAAGTGTTTATATGTATATATTTGTATAGCCGATTGTATTCTTAAAGGGGAATTAAAATTCATTCATTGTTGTAAATATAATTTTAACCTTTTGCGCTCCATTGGCGAACTCAGTCCGACACACGTTTTAATATGATTTCTATGTTTTAAACAAGTTTAGAATCTGTGGTTTTCAGTCTAATGAAACTTCAATGTTGTTAAAACAGTTTAGAAACCAGTAACAGATTATATTGGCTGTGTTAAAAAAAATAACTGATGAAAGTTAAAAGTTAAAATACGGCACTACATAAGGTTTATTAATACGCCGGGCACAACGTTTAATTTGATTGATCTCATTTTGTGATTCAAGTAAAGCTAATTCAAATACTTTTGTGAAATAATAACTTACAAGTATACGGTTCAATTCTTTGATTTATTCTCTACACTTTCTTATAATAATATTTCATTTTTGGGCAAAGGATACATTCCTAAATTTAAATTACTATTCAAACTAGGCCTAGTTTTGTTAGCAGTCTTGTAGTAGGAACATAAAAACTGGCGTTTTCAAAATAAGAAATTTGAAATTGATAAATATTTTTATACAGTTCCTTTTAGAACTAAATTACAAAACTTTTGTATGTTTTGAAAAAAAATACAAAAAATGTTTACTACTTTTTATGTAGGTCTAAAGTTGAACCTTTTCCTTTCATTACTGAACATTTTTTGTTTCTTCAACTAATAAATTTGTAAAATTTACATCTATCAATTTTTTACTGGCATATATGAATTCTTTGAACCTTTCTCTACAAAAAAGCTACGGAACACTTTCGAATTGGTATATAATTACCATATTTCACGAATTTTTGAAAATATGCTTGCAAACGCATACCTGCCAACTTTGAAAATCAGAATCAGTAAAAACTACGCGCAAGTAATTTTGACCCTTTTTTAAGACACAACCCTGTATATAGCCATTATAACCTAATATCAGATTAATTCAGAGACAGTTAGTATTAAAATGGCTTAACTAAAAATTAGGATCACTTAAGAAGTAGTAATTTCATTTAATGGAATAACTCTTTTGGCAATAATTATGTCAATTCAACTAACCTTTACATAACCTTTTTATAAACATGCATTAATACAAATTTTAATAAGTTTTAGAGTGATACACAAAGGCTAGAGTAAAATGTATACAAACTTAATACTATTCTAGCTGCTTTTCAAATAAATGAATATGAATAAAATATTATTTTAAAATATATACACACTATACTATTTTTAAAAACCCATCTGAAAAACAGACAAAAAGAAGAAACATTTTTCAAATAACCCATAACTAACTACACACACCAACTTTCCTCTATGTATAAAAAAAATTTCTTGGGTTGTCTTAATGGTTGGCAATATCATTTTAAATAGGCTAGTAAGTTATAGTTCATTTCACCTCAGCGTGAGGCAAATATAAATGACCGTAATAAAACCCTTACCCTCAGGCCTATTGTGCGACATCGGGGATGGGCACTTGTCGTCTGCCTTTGTATTAGAGTTATTGTTGTTTGTCCCAGTGCCATTATGCAAACTTTTTTAATTGAAAGAAAAACTTAAAACAAAATATATCATTCGCTGTGTTTTGATCGCGTGATTATTTTTATACCAAATATGAAGTAAATCGGTTGATTTTGGGGAAGGAAAAGTAAATAATTAAATCCTATGTGTTTTCAAATATTTTTTATCATCATGAATACGGAAATAAATTTACATTGAATAATGATGTTGAGTTTTATAAAAACCTCTTACTTACTACTGTACACAATAATCATCACCTTATAGTGGCCTGACATGCTTAACATTGTCGTTAATCAAACAATAACCAAGGCTTTATGTTTTGAATTGAAAACTCATAAAAAATACTTTACTCTTTATTTGGGCATTGGGCATTGAAAATTGACAACAAAATCAACCCAAGTATTATTAAATAAGCGTAAGTCCTTATAAGGGAATATATTAAATTTATATGGCACACCTACGTCATTAAAATAAATAAACTAATATTACTCTATTGACCACATTAGACTAATAACTTAATGAACCAATAAAGTAGCTATTTTTCACAAAACTAGATAGTTCAAAGAAATTTCAAGATTTCCGTTAAATATACTGTATTAGTCAAATTATATTAAATTTATAAATTCAATTAAAGATAAATAATAGACTATCATTAATGATGTACTTGTTTCGCCTGTCCCTAAATAGCCTATTAAAATTTTGTTTAGTGTGCAAGTAGCTAGAAGGAATAGCCTATGTTTAATTTTTATCCGTGCTATGTACTGCAATAAGATGTGTAATTTTATATTTTCGTGTAGCCCATGCTCTGTTTGTCTATAATATTAAGATGTATTTAATTTTAATTGTATTTTATGCTCGATGTATATAGAACAGTTATTTAATAGTTTTACTTAATGTCTATATTTTAATACTGCATTTAATTAACAAAAAAACTGTCAGGCCACTATAATGTGATGATTATTGTGTACAGTAGTAAGTAAGAGGTTTTTATAAAACTCAACATCATTATTCAATGTAAATTTATTTCCGTATTCATGATGATAAAAAATATTTGAAAACACATAGGATTTAACTATTTACTTTGCCTTCACCAAAATCAACCGATTTCCTTCATATTTGGTATAAAAATAATCACGCGATCAAAACACAGCGAATGATATATTTTGTTTTAAGTTTTTCTTTCAATTAAAAAAGTTTGCATAATGACACTGGGACAAACAGCAATAACTCTAATACAAAGGCAGTCGACAAGTGCCCATCCCCGATGTCGCACAATAGGCCTAAGGGTAAGGGTTTTATTACGGTCATTTGGTTTTGCCTCACGCTGAGGTGAAATGAACTATAATTACACATTTCATAACCAGATCCCTATGCATAAACATTATTAGTACAATTTAATATAGAAAGTAAATAAAGCCACACATAGGCAATATAATTTTTGTGAGTAGTAGGCCCCTATAAAAGTTCACTTTTAAGAAATAAGGTCAACCAAGAACTTAGGACTTTTTGCTACTTTGGTTAAATTGCTACAGTGGAACATTAATTTGTTGTTAGTTTACTGTAAAAATCTTACATTTAAAAGTTAAAGGCTACAAAAAGTATAAACTGAATGAAACAAAGTTTAATAAGATCCAAAATAGAATAGCCTATTGCTCTTTTTTGTATGGTCATGCAGCAGTTAATATCCTTGTCTTGTTGTAAGAAATTATAAATAATATGGGAATGTTTATATGGGAGTATTAAAAATTTCAGTTAACTTTATATGCATATTTATTAATTAAAATATATAATTTGTTTGCTAAAAACTATTTGTGTGAGCCAAAAATATCTAGGCTACATATTATAATTATTTTTACTATTGGATAAAAAGAAAGCGGTTTAGTCTATGTCTATGAATATTGAATCATTTCGACATGCTGCTGGACCAATGACATGGTAATTTCTAAAGTGGCAATGTCCTAAATAAATAAACTTAAAAAGTTAGATACCTTTAAGAATTAGGCACAAAGGATTGAAACAGATGCCCGAATACAATTTGTGCCAATTTTATGAACTATCGTTGTTGAAATATTATTTAAAATACAATGACGAAAGTCAGCAAAAGAATACGATGTCCGTATATTACTAGAGCTAATTTTATAAAACGCCGGTATTAAAACGCAATTTAATATACAACAGTGTATGTCCCCGAAAAATCGATGCCCGAATAAAATTTGTGCCAATTTTATGAACTATCATTGTTGAAATACTATTACAATGACGAATGTACGTAAAAGACTACAACGTCCGAATATTATTAATGCTAATTTTATAAAACACCGGTATTAAAACGTAATTTAATATACAACAGCGTATGTCCGCAAAAAAGTCGATGCCCGAATTCAATTTATGAAAATTTTATGAACTTAAAATTATTGAAATATTATTTAAAATACAATGACAAATGTCAGAAAAAAAGAATACGAAGTCCGAATATTATTAGCTCTAATTTCATAAAACGCAATTTAATATACAACAGCATATGTCCGCGAAAAAACCTATACTCCCGAGAACAATAATTTGTTCTTATTTCTATCAAATACCGGCGTTAAAATTAAATTTTAATTTTAATTACAACCGCTAGGTCCGCGAAAAGGTTATTTAGATGACACTTGTACTTGTAAAATTCGGAAAAAGTGGAAATTAAATGTCGCTATTTGCGGGAATGAATAACAAGTAAAACAAAGGCATTTCGTTGGGACTCCCACAAAAAACATAAATCATGGGTAACTTTTAATCCCGAAAATGTTCAAAATTTTTTACCCGAACTAAAACAAATAGAATTATTATACTAAAATAATTACGGCAAAGCAAAACTTAGAATCAAGACGTCTCTGCAGAATAGAGACGGTCTTGACCAAATGTCTTATTATGCATACTGTGTATCTATGATACATCACTGCTCTTAGCGCGCATTAAAAGAGGGATGTTTTTTCGTATCACTTCTCACGTTCTCACAGATTCCGTGCGTCTAATATGCAAAAGACGTTGTAAACCAAATAAAAAGTTTTAATAATGTCGATAGTAACTCAAATTAAGTAAATATAATAAATAAGATAAAAAACATTTGTTTTTTTTTATGTAAAATTAATTAAATATTCTTTAAACAAAAATAACCGTAAAAAATAACGAGTATCCGTAAGACCGTAAAACATCAACGGATTCCGTAAATCTTAAGAATAAACCGTAAAAGTTGGCAGGTATGCAAACGCCCTTGAACATATGCCCTATAATAAAATACAAATCTCAATAATAGACGACAAAAATTGGATAGACAACAACCTAAAACGGCTAAAGCACAACTTACCTTTAAGTGCTTAAATTGAAGGCAGAAGTTGCTGAAGCCTTGATTGTTTTAAATTTTGGTAAACACAATAGGCATTTAAATGTTAAAATAACTTATTTCCCTTCCTTGTTATTTGTTCATAAAAGTTTGAAATGCCTAGCCACAATAAAGACATAATAAAATAAAAATAAAAAATTTAAATACTTCTACACTAGGACCTAACACACTATTAAAAATCACTAACTCACTAAATAAAATCTAAACTGTGAATCACTACAACAGAGCAAAACAACTAAAAAACTTATACAAAATTTAAAAGACTATCCATCTGTAATGCCATGCGTATAACCAAGGGCTAATTGAATGGTGCCGATGGGCGTGTTGACGGCGTTTTTTTGTTTGTTTACGTTACCGTTAGGTAATCTTTACAAATTACTTAGATCTTTAGACACCCCATCCCTTCCGGCCGGCCAATAAACAATATCCCAAACTAAGGAATATTGAATGTTGTCACGCCATGACCACCCACCCGGCCGGCATTTCCATGGTGACAAATCTTTCCCGGCATCCGCCAAATTAACTACGTTAGTTTTAATCGTTAACCAATATTTTAACGGTTAAAAGTTAATCAGTTTTAAAACTAACGATTAAGTTAAAAGTTGCCCATATTTTTAACGATTAATTTTAATCGTTAATTTTTTTAATCGTTAATCCCAAGTCTGAGCACAGCCAAGTGTCAAATAAATAGAGTGCAAAAGGCTAATAAACGCTTGGGATGGCTGACGGTACAGAGTTCTGCAGCTTGTTTAATTCACTTCTGATTTTGATGCTTTTAGTTTAACATTTGAAAATATTAAAAATATCACTTTTATAATAAACCATCGTAAATAATTAAAGTTGTATATCAAACTAACAAACCTTACGGCTTCCATTCGCCTGTCAGCACGTACGAGCTCCACAAATTCTTGAATTCGTAGATTGAATTCTAAAGATGATTTTAGTTTACGTAACTTAGATCGATTGTCGTGACACCATGCGAGGCACTTGCTTGTTTCCTTTTCTGTCAATGAGTTCTCAACATCTCTTGACACAAGAAATATATCTTCAACAAAATAGTCATTTGGGTCAACAACAATAAACATTACAACATAAACAATACCCATTACACTAAACGAAATGTAATCATACTCAAGGCGCACTAACAACCATCATTATACTCAACCGAATGTATAAGAAAATATATGTAAACATTTTTTATAATGTTTAGTATTACGTAATTTTAAAATAAATGTACGAAATAGATATTTATGTTAGCAAGCTTTAAAAATTACAATTTCAACCCATAAAACGTTAAAAGCAACGTAATAATATTGAACGATGTTCATACTAAAGATGTACAAAGTGTTGTTGTGAATCAGATACTGCTTGTCCAAAGTTTTGCAAAGTGTGACCTTCTACCTTTGTGACGTTTTGTAAAGTACTTTATAAAATTAAAGTAATTACTTAGGTCAATAAAAATAAAGAATTAATCATGTGTGAATTGTTTACTTATCTATAAAACCTTTATGATTAATTTATTACTAAACGCCCACACTCGCAGAAAATTTTTCATCATAGCTTCAATTGTCGCAGAAAGATAAAACACATTCTACTTTGGAGTTGGAAAATATTTTACTCATTTCAATTTCAGCCAAGTGTAAAGTATAATAAAGTGTTTTGTTTATATAGAGTTGAGGATTTTTTGTTGTATCAGACCATTGGATAAGTTATAATTTTAGTAATTTTTTATATTTAGTGATGATATATTCATTGGGTGTATCCACTACTGTAATAGGGTTCTGTTCTGGGCCCGCTTCTTTTCCTGATATTTGTAAATGACCTCCCATATAGTATATCTTCTAACGTCTTGTCCTTTATTGATGATACTACAAAATTCTTAATGGTCATGGAGATACGAATCTGCTAGATTCACTTTCCGATGAAGCCCTAAGGGAGGCAAGTATTTGGTTCAATGCAAATAATATGGTTATGAATGAAAATAAGACCCAGGTTATTACTTTTTCAACTAAACATGGAATCAAGGATTGAGCTAAGCTCCTGGGTATATATTTAGACTATGGTCTTACATGGAACTACCATGTTGAAGAATTGTGCAAAAAACTTTCAAGAACTGTATTCCTCATTAGAAATATAAGATCTCAGCTGCCATATAAATCGGTAGAGAAATATATTTTTCCTACTTCCAGACTTCTATTAGATATGGCCTCTACATTTGGGGAAATTCTAATAACATTGTAAAAATACTGAAGGTTCAAAAGAAAGCTGTTAGACTGTTGGCTAATGTTGGTTATAGAGAAAATTGTCGCCCCATTTTTATTAGACTAAAGATTATGACCGTAATTAATCTGTATCTCTTT
>JAGFPH010000370.1:289436-314190 GCA_018207615.1 Philaenus spumarius
TGTATCTCTTTGATTTATTGACTCATATTAAAATCAATTCAGCGGAAGAACTCTAAAGGTCTAGTATTCATTGCTATAATACAAGAAACATCTGTCTCATTGATGTTCCCTACTGTCGTCTGACTAGGTCTACAAACAGTTTCTATGTTCTAGGAATACAGCTTTTCAATGGTATGAAACAAAGGTTAAAAGGTTGTCTTTTTGGGTTTGCCAATTAATGATTATAAAAATAAACTTTACAAATGGTTTATTATGAATCCACTGTATGATATTAGGGAATTCAGTGGAATAAACAACCCATAAATAACCAAATTGGAGGCTAGGGGGGTTTTCGTGGTGACTGAATGGTCGTACTCAATAGTGAAATTCTTAGTGTATGTTTGTTATTATATGTAATGTAATTGTACCCCGATTGTCACCAAAAATACGTGTTTTATATCAATTGTATAATGTATAGCTTGTTTGTACAAATTACAATGTCTTTAATATTATTTAATTGTAGTAGAACTTTGACAATGCCTATTGCATTATTAAATGTTTAATGGTTGTATGTAAAAATAAATAAATAATAAACCATTACAGTAATCACAAATCTAAAAGAGCAGAGCTGCTCTTGAACCTACGAACAAACCAACTTTAAAATCAGTTCAATTATTAAACTCTTAAATTTAACATTTTACAGGTCTGTGGAAAGACTCTAAAAATAATTCGAGTTATTTAAGCCTTTTTTTGATAATTAGACGACTAAAGAAATCCAAAACCAACTTTGGCATACACTAAATAAAATGACAAAACATTTATCTTGGAGGACACTCACTCCACATCATGTAACATCCGAGATACTCCATATCATACTTCTTACTTCGAGTTTACCTCTAAGACTAGTCCACACTTACAAACATGTTTGCGGAAACAATTGTTTTCCAATTGTTTCTCGTGTTTCTCATTTGTTTCTCCAATGTTTCCTGAATGTTCGCAAACAGTTAGGAAACAGTTCGCAAACAAATTACAAACATTTAGCTTGTTTCAGCTAACAAAAAACATTGTTTTCTGTTTCCCAAACCAAATGCAAACATGTTTTCGTCTGGTCGAGAAAATATGCAAAGGGAGGGGTGTGCTACAATGGCTCATCTGGCTTCAGTGTTTTCTGCTCAGGCCTATATAGCACTTGTGCGGTACAGGCCCAGTTGTTGAAGTGATCTGGTTTGTTGTCAACAGTCAACTGTGTAGTTTAGAAGATGGCTACTATTGCATGGAACCAGGAACAGATTTCAAATTTAATTGAAGAGTTTCATTCCCGTTGAGTTTTCGCGAAATGATCTGTTTTGATATTTTCAACGTATATTGCAAACTTGTAAAAGAATCACCATCTTAAAGTTACAGCTAGTCGAATAGCGGCAGAAATGGGTGTAAATTTCTTTTTTATCTTTGGACCTACAAGACTCAACAAAATCTCAAAATCAATCGGAGTCATCCTAGTGAAGTTTTCGAAACTTGCACCATCTTCAAGCCTTAAATCAGACAGTAAGTTTTGGCCGTAATAGGGACCTTCTTCAAGAAATCTGCGAGTCCACCACCGCCTTATCCTAGGTCAGTTAAACTCATTGTGTAGAATTAAATATAAACTAGTGCAAGCTAGAAGAACGTCTTCTTCAGTCAACATCTCGAGAAACACTGCCTAGCTAATGTGGACACAAAACAACGACAAACATTTGTTTCTATGTTGTTTCGGAACAGTTGGGAAACAATTTGAAAACTGTAAAGAAACATGAACGAAGAAACGACAAACAGTTTCCAAACAGTTCGTCAACTGTTTGCATTCATTGTTTCCAAGTGTGGACTAGGCTTTAGAGTTGCACAGAGAACTATCTCTACAGATAATTACTGAATTTCTTATCTGTCCATTTTCCTTTCTACTGTCTATCAAAGTATTTTAAGTTGTAGCTGTAAAATCAGAAGCCATTGTACCAGCAAATATGGTGGTAAATACATACTTTCCTTAGCTACATTATCTGCCATAATGTTCATTTACTTACTTTAATGGTAACAAATTTAAAACATAAATCCTAACCAATATTTGTGAGATCTCCCAAGTCAGATGTATGAGCAAGGCGTGTAGCTGCATTATAATAACCTCGGCGAAGAAAATACTCCACCAACATACGATCCAATCGCTTGCGTCGCCATTGTGCACCACCTGTGTGTTCTTTCAGATGATCAAGTCGGCGTTTGCAAACATAACCCACTTGTAGTTCTTCGGATATACTTTCTTCAGCCTGCGTAACAAAACATATTCATACAAATTTCAATGCTTGGATTTGATAAACTTTGCATTATAGTTATATAGTTAATTTCTGACTGTTACTTTCAATAGCAAATATTCTGTGTTAAATAAATTTTGCTAGGTAAAGAAGGAAGATGAATTTTCATTCTTTACCTAGTGTAGTATCTATCCCCACCTCCATTCTTAGTGTAAACATTCACTACACAGTTTATCTGCAGTACGCGGACTGCTGGCCAACTAACTGAAGTTAAATCTCGCCACAGACACACAGTTCACAGACAGGCTGAGATCTGCAGTTTAGATGGACTGTCGTTTTAGCTGTGTGTGTGTGTGGACAAATATCTTAAGTTCTGATCTGCAGTTGAAATCTTTATCCTCTTAGAAAGTTTTGCGACAGATTTACTTGTATTTCATACGAAATGAGTGATAAATCTGTACTTTTTTGACGGAATTTACAGACACTTACTATACCGGCAAATCCTTCTTTATGGAAAGTAAAATCAAAGTAAATACAATTCAATTGAATGCTGCCAGTATGCCTTCAAGTTTGATGACAGTACAATTAAATTATTAATTAATACAATTATTCTGTTCAACCTCAACCAGCAATTCACTACATCGACACACAATCAAGGCCTTCAAAAAATTATTGTGTAAATGATTATGCTTTATCTGATTTTATAAATTTGTTTATTCTTTTTAAAGATTAGAATTCTTTCTTCTTTTAGCAAAATAACAAATTATTTTAATTTTAAATTTATAAAATTAGGATATAATTATTTTCTGATATTAAAAATAAATTTATAAACATTAAAAATAAAATATTTAAGTTCAAGTAGCCAATCTTTCGCCCAGTAGCATTTCTTTCTTCCCTAGTTAGTAATATTAATAAAGCTGCAACTTTTTATTTGGATACATAACCACCTTTATTTTACTTTTTATCTTCCTTTACACGTTTTATTTATTTTTACCAATAAATTTTGAACTCAACTGTTGAAAAAACTGTTAATGTATGGTGAGTGTACAGTTGGCCTGCAGTTATTAATCTGTGAATCCATTATCTGCAGACGAAGCCTGTCGAGAACTGAATAGTGTGTGGCCTAGCTGTGACAGTTAAAAATCTTCAGTTAGGCTCGCAGTCCGTTACCTGCAGATAAACTGTTAGTGAATGGTTACACTTAAACTGTTATCAAGATTTTTTTTATCATCTAATACTAACAGTAAAGGGATGTTTTCCCAGCAACAAGCTTTTTTGCTGCAGATGTTAACTAAAGAGATAAATTAATAGTTTTTGTTATTGTTTTTACTTTGTAAATACAGATGAAGACGTTTTGTTACTATACGCTTAAGGAATATATTTTGGTTTTATTTTGATTATTTTTTAAAGCAAATTTTTACATTTACAGTAAAACCTCTCTAATCCGAACCTCTCATATCCGAAACCTCCGATATCCGGCGTAGTAAAAAATAATAAATATATCTATCAAAAATGAATATTTTTGACTAAATACTGCAGTAGCAAATGATGTTTTTTAGTTGGGCTGTAAAAAGTAAAACAAAGGAATTCCGTCGGGACTCCCATAAAAATCATAAATCACGGGTAACGTAAGTCCCAACAAGTTTTACCCGATTTCAAACAAATAAAATTATTACTTTAAAGTTTAAATACTTTTGTTACCGATCTATAAAATGTGTTATTTTTCTTCACAGTAGACACCCTAATTCTATAGACACGATAACAAACGAATCAATAAGTGTTTGACCTTGAGCCTACTCTAGACTGCTTGTGTACAAATAACAGCCTACGCATGAATAAAAATAAAACAAGAAGCTTTAACTTAAGAAAGGAAACAATTGCCTAAAACATTTTACTGGGGAAAATGTCTACTTAAATAAAATTAATAATGTTTTACATTTTCCCTACTGATATTTATTGTTAAATGCTGAATTGAGTTAAAATACAGAGAATGCGATTGCAAATACCGGAGATTACATTCACGGAGTCTATACGAGAACGGGCAGTTCTGACAACTGAGTATTTCTTGGTATCGGTAATCGATATCGAGTTTCGGCTATCGATTCTTGATACCGATACAAAAGCTAAAGTATCGGTGGTATCGAAAATCGGTATTGAGAATCGACCCATCCCTAATTTTAACCAATTTACCCATATTAAAAAAAACCTCTCTCAAATCCGGATTTTTTTATATCCGGCCCGGCGCCACATTGATCCGGATATAAGAGGTTTTACTGTATATGGCTTTAAACAATTATTAGTTTCTTTATTATAATTATGTTATCGTTTGGTTTGGTTTGGTTTATTAGCCTCATTTGGTTACATTTCTGGTTGATTTCTCTTTTGGATAGAAAAAATGTTTCCAGACTCTACCGAGTTCCCCCAAAGAGCAACACCATATTTGAGGTGAGAGTACACATATGCAAAATATAGTGTTTTTATTGTATCCGGACTGGAAATACGTGAAATAGTACGTAGTGCAAAACAAGCTGAATTAAGTTTATTTGAAATAAAGGTAATATGTGATTTCCAGTTTATGTTTTTATCAATTACCACTCCCTGAAATTTTGACGAGCCTGTACTTGGTTCTAAAGATTAATTGAAATTTTGTCTTTTAATTGTTTACAACTGAACTGCATTAACCGAGCTTTATTTTTATTCAGTTTTAGACCATTTGATAAAAACCAATTTTCTGCCATAATCAGTGATGAAGTAACCAACTTTTCTAGATTAACACTATTCTTCCCAAAAACCGTTAAAAGTGGTGTCATCAGTAAACACCACTGATAGCTTTTGCTTCCCCAATATTATAAGGCAGGTCATTTATGTAGACCAAAAACAGTAAAGGACCCAATATTGATCCACCTCGAGAATTTATTTCCCAAGAAGAGCAGTGCAATCCGTAAGAGTCTGTATAGACTACTCTTTGCTTTCTACATGTTAAGTATGACCGCAACCAATCATTTGCCTTTCCACGAATACTATAATAGTTAAGCTTATAAAGGAGAACTGTATGGTCGACACAATCAAACGCCTTTGAGAGGTCACACATTAGAGATGCTACATGTGTGACCTAATTTTACATTTAATTTACATCTACGTTTTACATCTAATTTAAAGTAATGTAAAGTAATGCGCTTTTACTATTATTATTAAAAGTTGGGGAACGGAAACCAATTTAATCAGCTGCTCGGCCTCAGAGGCCAAGAAGCAATCCCACATCATATTAAAATTAATTTACCGAAAGGGGAAATGCAACCAAGTAGACAAGATAACTAACACATAGTTACTCAACACAGCACAGCATGCTGCAAGATAAGACTGCTTCTAGGGAGCACAGCATTTGAAATAAGCAGAGACCGTCTGTGCATCATGTCATCTGCTTCCAAGGAAAACCTTACTGTACTTTTCCATTTCATGTGGGCAGCATTGAAATGTACCTCCCCATTTAAAGAAGTGATATAAACCTCTCCATTGGATATACTCCTGTTTCAATTTTTTATTTTATTTAATTTACTTTAATCTCAGATGTGTGAATGTGTGAATTATGATGAGACGTTGACTTTTTACCAGGTCACTTGATTATATTTTGTGTTTTTTATTCTAACCTCGGATTGTGCCTATTGGAAGAGTGGTTGTTCTGGATTGTATTGTTAGTTGAATTTTGTTTGTATTGAAATAATGAATTAGGCCTACTTATTTTACGAGCATTGAACTTATAAGTTACTATATCTAGTTATTAACAAATATAAAAGATTAATATTTAAAATGAGCAATCAAACCGAATTTGTAATTGTGTAAATGTTTTGAATTTATTGCAATTCTTTATGGGAAAATCAAATAATAATAATAAATACATCCAAACCAAACACATATTTACACAAAACTATATATCCTTTGGTTTCAGAAAGTTTATTATATCTTACTCTATTAAGAGGGTATTATTATTATTAAATTTAAAAAAATGATCGGAAGAAAAGTTATATTTGATTAATAAAGTGACGTTAAGATTTAACGTATAGGCCTACCCCTTTGATTTATTTACAATCAATTTACTCGTCGGTATGTATTTCTTTGAAACCAGTAACTGTTACCTTGTAGAGGTGACTTCGGTTCCTGTAAGGATATGCGTTGACTGAAATCCACTGAGTGTTAGTCCTAGTCGCCTGGTTCCTAGGAGTATGTTATCCTGTCTGCGCCGAGTCCTTGGTGTATTGTGGTAACGAAGAAATCCCTGAAGCCCAGCCGCTTGAAGTTCTACCAAGCGGTTTCTGCCATATGCTCGTTTCGTAGCAATACACGCTCCGCTCCTTTTTTAAATCGTGACAATTGTTGATATTTAAGCGTTCGAATCGGTGTTGGATAACATTTAAGATCTTTAACTCAATTGAGAGTAGCTGTTTCGCTCCAAATTATCCTGTCCCGGTAACTATTAACTTTTCGTAAGCATTTTACTGTAGTTGCGAGTTCTAAATAGGACTTTAAAAAACGTCCTGCTGCTTTGAAGACTTCAATAAGAACCTCTCCCTTCTATGGTTTGAATAATCAAGCAGGCTGAGCCTATAGGGTTTCCTACATTTTTCATGGAGATTGTTTAATTTTTTTAGTTTTGTAAGTTTAGTTTTTGGTACGTAATTTTGTTATATAAATGTAAAGCTTGACTATCACTGTATTGTCTCAATGAGAAATACAGATTTTTTTCAACATGTTAGCCCACGGATTGGAGAATTTTATCAATAAATTAACTAGGTACAATACCTGCTTTTTTGTCTTATCCAATCCTAAAATCACTTTGAGATTACCGTGGTTTCGGGTAACCTAAGCACTCATCTTCAGATAACAGAAATACTTAACATAAATTCCTTCAACAGGCCAATATTTGGGAGTATTTAAAATTTTTGAGTTACAGCCATTTTGATTTTTTTTATAATTGATTGCGAGTGGTTCAACTAAATATGTTGTGTGGCATAGGACCTACCGTTTGAAAGCTTATTTAGTTCTGAATCCAAAAAGAATAATAGTTAATATTAAAACAAAAATATTACAGCAAAATGGGGCAAAATCAGAAAACACGATTTCGTTGTTTTTTGGCCGCCATTTTTAATCGGTTAAAGATATGGATGTGCAAATTTCACACATTGGTTTTTCACTATTGGTTTTTTCTTGAAATTCTACATCGAACTGATGTATCACATGACCACCCTCCTATTAAAAAAAAAAACAAAGTACATTCAAAATAGCGGATCCAAGATGACGGATAAATTTTTTGAAATCTTAATAAAATAGTACTTTTACATAGAGTATGTTCCTCAATCACATCTACAGTAGAGCGTCGATAATCCGAACGTCAATAATCCGAAACGTCAAAAATCCGAACGCGTTCTGAGGCAGCCCCTGCAAAAATTTCGTTTTAGTTTTCGCAAATTCCTATTATTGCGTCGTTTAAAATTTCACAAAAATCTTCATAGCAGTTTGAAATTATTATCTCTTTTTAAACACTTCTTAATACCTGCTCTCACACGCCCTCGCAACAGACTGGCTGTCAGTATCACTGTCACGCTAATAAGCTGCTTTAGCGCTAGCAGTAAACATACAGAAAGTTTATTTATTTCTCTTTGTGTAATCATTATAAAAGTGTGTCGTACATACAGTAGTGTACTATACAGTACTTTTTTATTTTTCGTTTGTGTTAACTTTAATGTACAAGTGAACTTTTAATTATGTACTGTATACTGTAATTGAGAGTTACAAGTCTAACCATGTTAGACCCTACTGTGTACGTGCAGGTTCTTCTAAATCATAATATGTAAGTAGTCTTACATACTGTATTGTAACTTCATTACTGCTTGTACTGTTTAACCACTTTTAATCGATTAAAGGGCATATATTTTAGCCTAAATAAAATTTTCTTGGTTGTTTTCAAAAATCCGAACCCCCCTCGGTCCCAATTAGTTCGGATTTTCGACGCTCTACTGTACCTTCAAATTTTCCTTATATATTAAACCGTCTCCAGACTTAATTGTGACCCTGTATATTACAACCTCTTGCAACGCTTGCTTATTTATACATGTAACCCTCACAACCTACTTACAGGAAGGCCTACCTAAACCAAACACTGCAAAGATATTAGTCCTACCTTTCTTTTGAGCACCTGAAGTTTCTCCACCATTCCTCCCAATAATCGGGTTATTTCCCCAGCCCCAATAGTTTCAGCTGCTAATCCTCGCTCCAATTCCAAAGCCGAAGCTTGAACATGTGATACCTCCCTGTCCAGTTGTTTCTGCGCTGCACGAAATTTCTTGTTTAGCAATTCATAAGGGACCTAAAACATATTTGTACTTATGTTTAGGTACACAAACTAATGAGTATTTATTCCTCCTGTGCATGAAATAATTAAGTATGATGGCTTACTTATCAAAGCCATTCAGCAATTTTACATAAGTTCTACTTACACAACTACAACTACCTACTCTATATTACATAATCATGCAACTCTGCCATTGTCAAGTTGTCAGCAACTCATTCTATTTCGTAACACTTCGCTTTGTAGGTGACCCTTGCAGGTTGTGTTTGTTTTTATGGTATTTTGTGTGAGAGGGACTTTTTTTAGACCTTTATTTGAATTAAATGTTGCTTTGAAGGCAGGTATTGGTTTTATGTTAGGTCTATAGGTTTGCGTGAATATAATGAGTAGTATATTGGTTTGAGCATATTTTATGTTTTGAAATTAGATACATTTTTAGTGAGTTTATTTTATATTGTGTGGAGATTGTGTTGTTACCTAAAAAAAAGGGGGCATATTAAGTTCTTTGAGACTCTTTTGTGTGAGAGATTTTGTTGGTAAAAATGTTATTTAATATTTTTAGTGTACTTTTGAGTAGGATATTTTGTGTTTTGCATTACAGGTTGGTGTGACAGATTTGTGTAGTTTCAGTGTGTTTCATGTGTTTGGATTAAGTGTATTTTATGTGTTTTGTTATGTAGAATATAAATTATCTTTTGTTTTGGTAGTTTCACAGATAGGTGGTAGTGTTATTTTTTGTTGCTAGTGTGTTTTAGTGGTGTGGACTTGACAGATAAATCTAATTAGTTATTGTGGAAAGCTGGTGGATTTGGTGAAACTGGAAATATGCAATACTGATTAGAGATCTGTTTTGTCAGTGTTAGGTCATAATTGCGTCACTATCAGCTATATTGAGGGAATTTTTGAACTGATATACAATTTAGTGGATTTTTATGAATTTTATGACATTTTTAGTAGACATGTGGTGGAGGATTATTGCACCATGTTATGGTTAATTTTGTGAATATTTTAGTAGCCTATGGAGCATAATTACTACAGTTGGAAAAGGTTGTTGCATAGTAGAAACGGATTCGTGTTTACGGTGCCATAGGATGGTTAATTATGTAGATAATTTATTGGATAGTTGGAAAACGTTTTTATGTAGTAGGTAGGCCTACATATTGGTAGACTACTATACCATAGGATTTTTATTTAAGTGGATAATTAGTAGCCTAGGATCTTTGGAAACATCAGTTCTAGACTAAATAATACAGGAAGTCATTGGTTATTGACAGAATGTGTGTTATACTATAGCATATATATGGACGGAATTTTACCACATATGGCGATAGTGCAGGGCCACGGTAGGCTATTACGAGAATAATCAATAGTTCAAGTTCAAGATTGGACAGATAGGCTTTGGAGTTGGATAAATACGATTTTGTTGTAGAGTATAAAGCTGGGTCAATGACAAAAACTGCTTACAGGCAATGTAGGTAGTACACATTGGGAAAAGGTGTATTGCATTACAAGTTTTACTTGAATGAGACATGTAATATATTGCTTGCTGTGCTGAATTTCTTGGTCAGCAGAATGTCACATCATAACATGCTGATATTGGTATTTTTTCGTACAAAGAGAGCAATAGTTGTTTTAAAGTTATAAGTCTTAATTTAGGCTATAGTAGCCTATTTGTTTTACTTTACAGAGAACAACATAAATTAATAAGGAAATCTATGAGATATTGTTTTAAGCTATGTTTTTCCCTTCATAAGTTATGATTACATAGGACAGTTAATAGGTCATATTAAATGAGATATCGTTGCTAATTGTTTGGGTTTTTTTTTACACAGACATATTATGTACAAAATTAATATAAATTGTATTAGGTTTTAATTTTATTTGGGTTTCACAAAAACTGAGTACAATGATATACTCACCAAATTTAATTTAACATCATAGTTTTTTTGGGAGGGGAAATAATAAATTTGAATTTGACTAAAATATTCACAGAGTGCCTCCTCAGGTAACGCAATAAAGCAGCGAATGCAAACATATGGCATGGTGTTCGAGGCAGGGATGATACTTCAGCATCTATCTGGAAGACAATAGCTTGGATTACATTACAACGCTGCCAGAATAAACAACACGTTGGGCAAGACATGGAAGGCATAGATGGGCCTCAACTGATGCTGTGGATATATGCAGAGCTACATACCCAAGATAGAAGGGAGAAGACTGTCAGACCTGAATCTTCATTTTTATAATTATTTATTTGTATGATTTTGTACTTAGCGTTTAAGGAATAGGCATAGGTAATTTAGGTCGAATAGAGTTTAGAAAATGTATGTGTTTGTGTAAATATGTGTGCGAATGAGTGTATATGTAACATTTATCCGCCCCAAAAACTATTCAATTCAAACGTTGGGACAACGTTTTGGGAGGTTGGATGATGTTACGAAATAGAATGAGTTGCTGACAACTTGACAATGGCAGAGTTGCACGATTATGTAATATAGAGTAGGTAGTTGTAGTTGTGTAAGTAGAACTTATATAAAATTGCTGAATGGCTTTGATAAATAAGCCATCATACTAATACAAAGCCAAAACAGGGAAAACTGAGAGGGGGGGCAACAGAGTTTTTAAATAGACAGAACACATTAGAAAGGAGGTCTTTTGGGAAAGGTTCTTGGGTGGAAGAGAGCTCTTGGGAGACCGGAGGCTTCGGGTGTAGACACCGGCGTAGGAGTCAGGACAAGGGAGCTAAGCTGTCCGATTATCAGAGCCACCAGGACAGAGTAAAGGTGAGGACACAGTTTGTGGATTAAAGGGATAATTGTTTTATGCAAATTCTGGATTAGAATCAGTTTCTGTGGGTTGACCTATTGGGAGAGTTATATATGTATATTAAAATGAATTCATATTTGGGGAGTAGAAATTTGTACTCAGTTTTGCCCGTTATGTAAGTTTTAGTCGGAGGTTTACTGTAATTATATTATTACATAGTGTATAGATTAAATGGATGTAGAGCTTTCAGAATAAAATAGATGTTTGTATGTATAGGCCTACTTATATGTATGATATATATTTCTACCCTCTCACTAAAGTTAGAGCCAAGCGAGTAGCCTCTTCGTAATAAATAGCGAAATGCTCCTTCGTAATAGAAGAAATATTTCCATTTGATTCCTCTTTGATAAGCCACAACCCCAAGTATCACTGTCTACTAAGAACTTTGCTGCAAAAAATCTATACTAGCATTATCGAACCGCAATAATTCTTTACACCTACTCAGGTCTATATCTTGGCGTGTATTATACACTTTACACTTACGAACAGGTATGAACTAGGCCATTGCTGGAAGGAGAACTAAACGTCAATTATAAAAGTTAGCATGCCCTGAGGCAAACTAACAAAAGGCTTAGTTATTGCTAGAGTTAGGAAGTAGTTAACAATTCTTTATTAACTACGTATCTTAGCTAGTTCTAGGTATTTGGAAAGCTCTTAGCATCCGCTGAGTATAACAAATTCTAAGTCTCTTTATTTTATTCACATCAAACCTAGCTATTGCTTAATACTAGCGAATGCTTATTTTTATTCACTCCACCCAAGGTCGTCTTCTGAAAAAATATCAGCTGAGGGTTGTATAGTAAATTTACGCTTGATTTTATTACAATCTATATTTAAAGTTTAATTAAAATTAAGGTAACTTACATAGAAAAAAAAACATAAAAAACAAAAATATATATTTTACAATCTTACTAAAATTAACATTAAGGTCCTACTGTACATTTTTTTAAACATCTTGTTGCATATTTGAATTTATAAATTTATTCGTTTTTTAAAACAAATTTTCAATAAAATAAATCAATATGATCCTATTTGTTTAAAGAATATTGGTTTGTAAAATAAAACAAAGAATTTGCCAAATCATATTTTTATGGTAAAAGTATGCTTACCTTCAAAGTTGGATGTTCCAATGATTTGATATCGGCCATAGCAAGTCAGCCCACTATTTAGGAATCGTAAACGTTTCTTAAAGATGGTAGAAATATACCGTATACATTTATCATTCTGTTAGGTTCATTAATAGACCTTTAGACCAAATTTTTGATTTTACGAACAAACACATTTAGATGTGCTAAGTTACCAAAAATTCAACTGAAAAAAAACAATAAGGGCAGTAGCTTCAACTCAGATATGCTGATATGGTAAATTGGTAAGGTAACTTGTGAGCTTGTGACACATTGAAGATGAATTGTTTTGACAGAAAACAGCTGACTAACGTTTTAATCAAAACTATTTTTCAAAGTACAATCATAAATTAAAATAAACTATACGAAAGAAAAAACTATTATTAATAAACAATAATAATTGCTTTTTTATATATATATTAGTATTTTAATCATACCATATGGTACGATGTATGGTATGCAGAGCTATACACAGTACTGGTTTAGAAGGCCTATTGCCTAAATGGAATACTTAGAATAACAAACATCATTTATTATGTTTTATCCACACTTTGTTCGCAGACAGAAACAAACAAAATAATAAACAATTATGTTATCTGCAATTAATTTCACAATGTAGTAGCACTATTCATTTGTTTAATAGTATCGAAATTGCGGGTTACTTTGAACTTTGATTATGCGGGAGACTAACGTTCAGTTCTGTTAATCGTTAACATCTCTACATCTACAGCTGATGAGTTGAATTTCAAATTTGTCTTAATTTAGCTGCCAGTTGCCAAGAAGTGCCAATTTTATTTACATTCGGTGTTCCCCGTGAGTTGAGTTGATGACTTTTATTTGCCTTTATTGCCTTTTGTGTTACAGAAGATAAGTAGCAATTTGTTTACAAACCCTATACTCGTACATTATGTATTCAATTTATTTAAAATCAATCTAGTAAAAAGTACATTCAGAGGTAGACTAATATAGTTTTAGTTAGAGATGACAGAAACCGATAATATTAATGAAAATTGTGAAAAGCAAATCAAAATTGTTGTTGTTGGACATTCAGCAACAGGAAAGGTTAGTTTTATACATGATTAGAAGAAAGACTTTATTTTAACTTAACATTTATATTTAGAGACAAAATTATAGTAAAACGCTTTAAAGCAAACCAATGCAATATATATTTATTTATATCTTTTGCTGAGATTAAGCTTAGTAAGGTTAACTTTTAGTGTACCACTACTTGTTCAAATTGCATCAGCTGATGGACTTTTTTTGGAAAGTAGATAATGCTACCAACCTATGAATTTTGTTCAGTTTAAGGTGTACATTTCCTATACGTCCCTTGGCAGATATTTTTGCAGACGACGACCTTGTTTCAACTTGTATGTTTACATTCTACTGTTAAATGTTGAATACAGGTAAACATACTGTGACTAAATAATTTAGAACTTCAGGCTATTTTTTTATTCTTGCACTTCTGGGCGCAAATTTACTATTCGACCCAAGGCAACAGAAATGCAAAAATAATAATAAAAAAAAAATAGCCTAAAGGTTCCTAACCTATAGTATTTAGTCACAGAATGTTTACCAACATTCAATAGTAGAATGTGCTCAGGTTGGCAGCACTACTCTATTTGATGGTCGTAAATTAAATTTATTCCAATCCCAATACTATTTATCTTTACGAACTATAAAATAATAATAATAATATTTATTTCTTCACCAAAAAAATACAAAATAATAATAATTTTTAATGCAATAATAATACAATAAAAATACAAGACAGGTAAATTAACACATACTACACTTAACTTGACAAAAGAACAAAACAAAGATTTTCTTTACATTCAGATTAAATTTATGTGAAGAATAGGTAATCCTTAGGCACATGTGCCTGAGTAGGATTTACCATCATAATGTCGTAGTTAACTCTATGTACAAGAATTGGCAAAATTATGGAATCACACAGCTGATATGAAGGATAGGTTGCCAACTTATGCATTTGAAAATGCAAGCATTAAAAAAAACAGCATGACGTTCTAACTTAGTCTTTAGTCACAGTATGTTTACTAGTATATTCAACATCATTCAATAGTAGGCGGAAGTTTAAATTATGTTTCTACGCCATATTGCGGCAGAGGTGCTAACGTATATACAAGAAAGTGCTATAATATGTAATTGCAATATTCAATTCTATTTCAAAACGTCTTAAAGAAATGAAAACAGAAATTATAATTAACAAAATTTAAAGTACCGTAATTAATTATGAACAGAAAATAAAACACTTTAAACTCAATTCACAACTCATTTAACTCGGGAAATATTAGACGTATCTTTTTAATGACATCGGACTGTGCATACGAACGTAAATAAACACGAATGCCTGACTCCGCCATTCCTACAACTTATTATCACTTAATAAAATACATAGGCCTATAGATAACAAAACAGGAACACACCCAATTTTCCCTTTATAAAATTCTGTAATACATCTAGTTTTTGTGTTTTAATAACATTAGGTAGGCCTAAATGATTTACATGTTTTGTGATACAAGAGAAGTAGAGCATTTTTGTTCGCTTTTATTAGCCTAAATAGAAAATTTAATATTTCAGGAAATTTTGTTTCCTAGTAATTATAATGCATCATTAAATAATTTAACTATTTATTTATTTTATTTTCAACGGCAATGCCAATACAGCCATATATATATACACAATGAATATACTTTTACTAACTTCAAACGCCTTTCAAAGGCAATGTCGCCATCCTCAGTGATGCACGGGCTACAGTAACCAAACTATAACTGATCTAACAGTGTGACAACGCACCATATAAATACCTACAGAGGGCGTGTCATAAACCTATGCTAAGGCGTTAACCACCGCCTACCGTTATTCAAATATCTTAACAATATAACTTTTAAGTTATAATATAAGTTCAATATCTTATAACTTAATAAGATTGCTAAACTAATATTAATATTTAACAAAAGATAGCGTTATTACATTAATAAAGAATTCTGTAAAGGACCTAATTCATTATTCACAATTATGTTACGGTATTTGTTAATATATAAAGTTTCTTAAGCGTCCAATGTGTTGCATTTAGTTATATTTTTTAACAGTTTAGAATAAAGGGGGGTTTATGACACGCCCTCTGTAGGGTACGCCCCTTCTGTTTAGGTATTTATACTGTGCGTTGTCACACTGTTAGATCAGTTATAGTTTGGTTACTTTAGCCCGTGCATCACTGAAGACAGCGACATTGTCGTTGAAACACGTTTGAGGTTAGTAAACGTATTTATTGTGAGATTTTTTGTTCAGGTTTTATTTTATCTAAGTTACTTTCTCACAAGTCAAGCTCATTAGTTATTTATTTAATGAATAAACTATAAATGTTGATAGCCTATACTATTAATTATTGTAGGACATATTTAGCATCATCTCTAAAAGTGCCTAGTATTTAGCTGCAGGCACATTTCAGCAGCAATATTAGCTAAATATTCAATGTTCGATGTTAAATCTGCGTTAAAAATTGAATAATTGTAAGGATACAACATATCTTTACAAATCCTGTTGGGAGGAGGTGTTAAATGTAACATCTCATAACCGCCTTCTTTATTTCTTAATTCTTATTAGTAACTTATATCTTCCTAAATTTGAAATATGAAAATTGTATAATAACTACAAAAATATGCTACTATTTTAATGTAGGTAGTCAATTAAGTGATCAAAATGGTTTTAGTCCATTGACCAATTCAGTACGTAATGTATTTAGATATTTTACTTACTGTTTAGCTATCACCAATTAATAAACCTTGTCTCTCAGTTGAACTGGAACCTAACCTACATAAAAGAAAATTATGTACACTTGCTTATCCAGAGTGGTTTTTTTGCTTAGGAAACTGAGACAGTGCACAAGCATTGGCCTGGTAATTAAAGCATATTATGCTTTTTTTCATGTCCATTTATCGTATGGTGTCTTATTGTGGGGTAACTCCCAGGGAACTAATCTAGTCTTTAAGTGGCAAAAGAAAGCCATTAGATGCACTGTAGGTCTAAATGGAAGAGAGTCGTGCAAGCACCATTTCTCACACCTTAAAATTTTGACATTGCCTTGTTTGTTCTTGCTTCACTGCCTTGCTTTTGTGAAATACAATTTTTAAATGTTTAATATACGAAGCTATGTAGGCTATATGATTATAATACAAGACAAAAAAAACTGTAGGGCCTACAGACAGTAAATGTACAAGGCTAAGTAAAACACAAGAAAGCTATGAATACTTTGGTGTTAGATTATTCAAACAAGTTGCCAGAAAGTGTTAGAGCTGTTTCTGTTGAGAGATTTTAAAGTGTTATGGAGAGATGGCTAAAAGTAGAGTAGTTTTTTAATGTTGGAGAATATGGGTTATATTATGTTTTTACTGTTACTGTGCTTTACTGATCATGTCAATTGCAACTTTGTTGTTTAAAGACAATAAATATTTGTATTGTATTGTATTGTAATATGCATAGAATTAGATGTTTTGATGTGTTCAGCACAAAATAAATTTACTACAAAACCCATTTGGCTAATTGTTAACAATAAAACGGTTGCTACACCAACAACATTGTTTTTACAACAAAATTCACACAATCACTGTGAATGAAATGACAAATATTGACCAAATGAGGGTAAGAGCAAATATACTACTAAAGAATGATAATGGTGAACGTTAAGATGACATAAACTGTTGTTATCATTGGTAGGTTTGAACAAGGTTAGTCCATACTCCCTGAACTGTATTCAGGTTGTGATAGGTTTTTTCTCTCACACTTAAGTTTTCTTTGTTCATGTGTGTGTGTGTTTTTTTGTTGCTGTGAATCGTTCCTGAAGTTTGTGTGTCTTTTTTACTACATGGACTTAAACTATGGTTTACTAATCCTGTTTGTATAATGTATGTAAATGCAGTAGGATCTCGCTAATCCGGTCCTATATCGGGATTGGTAGTGCCGGATTAGTGGAATATTAGGGTACAAAAATAAAATTTAACATAAAAACATTGTTTAGCCTATATATGTAATATTTAATTACTGTACCTTCAAAAACATGTTTATAATATACAATACTGGAATACAATACATTATTCTAGTGTGAAGAAAAACAAGAATAAAATACTTAGTTTCTAAAAAGTGCAGTTCAGTAAAGTAAAATGAACTATAAAACGTTTAAATTTTAACAGTGAAAAATTTTCTATGGTTTCTTGCTTTTTTGAATTGAAGGAAAGCCTCAACACATTTTCCTGCGGTCTCTTTAGTGTTACAATATCAGATGTGGAAGCACCATTTTCCTCAGCCAACGAGATTGCAGTGGTGAAAGTTTTTAGAGCCGTAAAAGCCTGGAACATGCACGTTGTTTTTGTCCGCAGCACGAAGGAGTTAGACCTCTATGTCAGCTGTTATCAGAATCATCCACAAGATGATTCGCTATTCTTGAAAAACGAATCAATTTTGTCCTTTTTCTTTATTATGTCATGTATTATTGGACGGCCAATGTTGTACATCTTAGCTAAATTAGATAACTTGTCACCTTTTTCCAAATGTTTTAAAATTTTTCCGACATTGCACTACATTAGGCTAGGCTACAATAATACACAGAACAGACACACAATCACTACTGATACACACGAACAAACGACGCCACAATGGCTGTTTACTTGTTACAGTAAAAACTGATACTTTGACTTGCATACATGCAGGGATTTGAAAAGTTGAATGACCTGACGTCGCTCTCCGAGCACCGGATTGCTGGATGTGCCGGTGTAGCGCAAGTCCGGATTATAGAGACTGTACTGTATTGTAAATTTTTCAGCAAGGGTAAGATGAGTGATAATTTTATTCAGATAGTAATTTTGAATGAAACAAATGTTTCATGAAATCAATATTAAATAAATTTGTGTTAATTTAAACAAATACTAAAGTGAGGTATATTTGTATTTGTATTCTCATGCAGAGCAATTGTCTTACTAGACGTACATCAAGCTTTTCAAATGTGACGAGGACCGCTTCCTCTGGTCCGGTACACCTTGAAGCGGTGTCTTCCTGGTCAGGCTGTGCTTTTCGGCTCTCTTGCGAGCGTACAAGCGATGTCAGGATAGTGGCGGTGGAAATTGGGCTCTTCAATAATCTGTAAACTTGTAGAGGTTTCGACAATCGTTTATTGACAAGTTCTCTGTTGGTCCCTTACTAACTTAAACTATGCTATGACATGAGGCAAAAGCAAGTATAAACCGCTCTATGACATTAATGGTTTCTTAACAGACATCGTTGGCTGTGGTTCGGATTCCACGTAAAACTGTAGGTCCCGTCATTAGTCTTAAGTGCAAAACAGCAGGACGTTAAACACAAAAAAAAAAAAAAAAAAAAGTCTCTACTCGTAAGCGTTTACACCCAAAATGGCTAGTGCATCTCTTGATGCTTTCAACTAGCGTCCTCCCCCCCCCCCCCCCCGCCTTGGTTTAATATACTATGTCCACTGTTAGAGGACCCTCTATTATTAATAATTGTTAATTATTATTACGAGGTGAAGGGTAGCCGTCACACAAACGATATTAAGCATGGAGAAGAATAAACTGACTATCTTCAGGAAAGATGCAAAAAACAAACAAAATAAAACTGAAATAGAAGAGTGAAAAAGCTATCATTAGCTAAAGACGATCAGGGAGTTAGCCTACATAATATTATAAATATAATACATTATGGAGCCTTTTGATTTGAAAATATCATATGTATCGTACCTATTTGTGAGATTTCCAAAATCTAATAGGGGCTGTCAATATTTTTTGTGTAGCCTATTGCCTATAGTTCTTTAAAACTTATAAAATGCGTATAACATGCATTTTCACTGTGAACAGGTTTTTCCTCACCGTTCACGCCCAATCACAACGCGTCTAGGTGGGGATTAGGTGGAGCGACGTAAACTGTTACAAACATTAATAAATATAAATTAAAATAATAAAAAATATGAATCTTTTTAACAATAATTAATAGAATAATCTTAAATACCGGTATAATAAAATAAACTTAAATATATAAAATAAAAATAACAAATATATAATAAAACATCTTTGAAGATTAAAAAAAAAATAAAATTTACGAAATTGATTTGGGAGCACTTTGTTTAGGTCAAGCACTTTGAAATAAACATTTTTTGTCTCTCGAAACTTTTTCTAAAAATTCTTCCTTTTCGAGATATTAGCAACTTTATGTCAATTTATTTCAACACGTTTAGGGCCGCCATTTTGGTTAGAGTGGACCTTTCGAAGTCCGGTTTGCGCCAATGTGTTCTACTAACTAAGACCTTTAATTTGATACCAAACTCGACCTATCCTATGCTGCTATTTAAGAATTTTGTCTGACTCCTCGTGGGCCGTCCCCCTTAAGGGATAAAAATGTGATAATACCTTAAAAGAGTAGACATTTATGGCTATTATTGATATACCAAGTCTCATTACTTTATCTATAACGGTAAAAAATATATTACACCATTCCGGGACTTTTCAATCACACTGTATATATATATATATATTTTTTTTTTTTAAACCAACCTACGACATCAAGTTTTTTGGAAAAAAAATACTTAAATATCAATTTTATATTTAACATATATTCAACATATTATTTGATAATTTTTTGAAATAAAAATAAAAAATCATGCATTTAAGGGTTAAAAAAATTTTTTTTCCGATTTTCGACTGCTGTCTTATCTTAAAGAATCTGTTGGGGCAACAGAAACAGTATGTATTGTTCAAGGATGGATAGAAACACAAAAACGATTATAGGTATACAAGTTATAAAAAATAGTACAATTCAAACATGTGAGGTGATTGGGTATGGTACTTACATGTAAAGTTTAGAAAGCGATGAAAATCAGCTAAAACAAAAGTTTCTTTGTAATACCAATAAATCCAAATCTCAGTATTGCCAACTACACAAAACCACATTTCCCTTAAAACTTACCTTATTTTCATCCCATAACCAAGAACTAGGCCTATCCCTGTTTACATTAGGCCTAGGAATATTAACCCTCTATTACATGATGTTGAATTTTTTCGGAAGTTTCGTTTCTATTCACCCCACTGTTGCTATTCACTCCATTTTACGGTACAAATTAGTAAAAGAATAAAATAAACAATATTTATGGATAAAATAATATTTTTATGGATTAGGCCTATGTTTCTTGTTTTATTTTATTCTTTTACTAATTTGTACTCGGTTTATTGTTAGCCTATTAAGGTTATTTATTTTTTATATATTTGTTATTTTTATTTTACCATTTAATTGTAATTTTGTTTTAATTGGCCTGTAATTTTTATTTTATATATTTATTTTATGTTTATTTTATTATATTTCTGTTTATTTTATTAATTGTTAAAAAGATTTATATTTTTTATTATTTTAATTTATTAATGTTTGTTACGGTTTACGTGGCTCCTCCTACTCCTCACCTAGACGCGTTGTGATTGGGCGTGAACGGTGAGGAGAGTGGGGAGGACGGAGTATACCTTAGACTAGTTTAGTAGTGTTAAAGCCCTCTGAAGATGATGACTACGCCATTGAAATGTGCATAAGGATAGTACATTAAACATAACTTTTCATTAAATTGTTTTGTTATTGTTTTTTGTTCCTTATATTTGTGGTTCGAGGTTTCATTCAATCATTGTAGTTAACTTCTGTACCATTTTTTTTGTAGTTTCAGTAGAACTTTCTGTTGGGAATATATAAGAATCAACATTGTTTTGTAATTTAATTATTAACATTGTCTTTCTTTAAACTAACTTTTTTTATTTAAACTAATATTTTCCTTCTTTTTTCAGACTTGTATATTGCATAGGTTTTGTAATGAGGAATTCAGCTGTCTATATTATCCAACTGCTGGGGTTGATTTTCTTTTGAAGGGATGTGTAGTTCAAGATAAACACATCAGAGTTGTTATGTGGGATGTCGGTGGGAGTACATTGAACAGTGAAATGCTTAGCAAATACGTATATGCTGCACATGTATGTTTTATTTACAATTTAATAACAGTATTAAATGTTAATAACAAATGCTTCACAGATAGCACATTATTTCTTATTTGCACTCTTGCACAAAGAGATAGTAAATTTGTCTGAACCTGAGGATCTGAAACCAGGCCTATTTTCAAAACTATCTTGAAACCAGTTCACCACATCTAGAAAAATCTTCTTTTTAAGGTTAGTATGGGTTTCTACTTTAAATGATTAAGTAAATAATTTCAGATCTAGTATTTAACAATTGTAATTCTTATAGCAACTTCATATGATTTGCCTGTTAGTATTAAAAATGCTCATATAGTCATGTTTGCAGATGATGCTTCTTTTTTAAGCATTCAATCAAATATCTTAGACCTAAGAAATGTCTCGGATCATATTTTAGAACGAGCTTGTACTTGGTTTGATGCTAATGGTTTAAAGATTAATGTTGATAAAACACAAAAATTAGTATGTACCGTTAAAAAAAAAAAAATCTTGAAACTTTAGACATCAAAAGCATAAAGCTTTTAGGGATAATTGTGGATTCTAGGCTATCCTCGTCTGATCATGTGTCTTATGTTTGTAAAAAGCTTTCTAGAGTCATCTATTTATGATCTAGCCTTAAGAGAATAGTTCCAGATAACTATGAACGATCAGCATACTTCCAGTCTGTAATATGTTATGGCTTGATTTTGTGGGGTACTGTAGCTCAGTGATGGATGTTTTGTTGTTGCAAAAGAAAGCTGTTAGAATAGTTAGTAAGTTGTCTTTCAGAGCACTGTAGGCCTATTTTTGTAAGTCTTAGGATTATGACTGTAATAAATTTATAGGTCTATGCTTGTTTGTTATACGTTAAAGAGAATGTAAATGATTGTACCTTAAGAGAAGGTATTCATTTGTATAACACTAAGAGTAAGTCACTCATAAATGTACCTTATAGCAGGCTATCTAAAGTTCAGAACCATCACAGTATTATTGCTCTAAAACTTTTTATCAAGCTTCGCAGTAATTTTAAGTTGTTGCCTTTTGAGACTTTTAAATGTAAGATATACAATTTGTTCTTGTTACACCCACTTTATAGTGTAAATAAGTACTTCGATTTCACTGAAATTGTGATTTGCTTTTAATTTAATAATAAGATAAAGTACAACATAAAATATTGACTGTTTGTATTGCATTATTGTAAATGCCGAATGAAATGAAGAATCTTGAATCTATTATAAATCGGCTCAAAGCTCAGCAACTTCAAAAACATTTAACAAAATTTAAACGATATTAAAAATATATTTTGTTTTATTATTGATTAGCCTACTCTGCAGATTACATAAAGCTATACCTGCCTCTACTCGGAGGGTGAAAAGTGAAACATATTTGAATGGAAACACGGACAAATATATACAATTTTATGAGGATGGATCTCTCGGCACAAATGAAATCGCACTTGACAGCTTTTTTAAATTGATGTTTTAGAACATTTTGTACAGCTAGAAAATTGTTTACAGTGTCAAACAAGTTGATCAAACTTTCTCCCTCATTCATTTAAAACAATAGTACAGATACTGGCGCAAATGCTGGCACTTGAGCAAACCTCTACTAACCTGACTAAAAACATCAGTACGGTACATCTCTGTTTAACACGTTCACTGCTAAGGACACACATGTGAGCTTGACACTGAACACAATGTGTATTGCATGCCAACCCCCGTATTAGGAATATTTTCAATACACAGAGCATTGATACACATACGCCAATTTTAAGCCTATGTGCTTTGGACGCACATGCGCGTCCGCTTTAGAGTATTAGCGATTATTAGGTAGAAAGGTTCAGAAATAAAAAATGAAGTAATTTCTACTCATTATGGTTATAAATATAAAAAATAAAAGGTCAGCTCCTAGCACAGGAAATACGAAATTTGCATAGTAAACATGTTACAGGTGAGGTAAACATCCACTAGTTTGTTTGAAGGACGAGTCACATTAGAAAGCGGTGTGGGAAAATGTTATTTTTCTCCACTTACACCATTTCCCCACACCCCCGGTCCATCGCACCAGGGCGAGGCCAAGTGCCAGGATTTACGCCGATATCTGTAACTCACACTTGAGTTTTATCTTTTGTATAGGCCTACAGTTTATAAGATGTTCTAATAACTTGTTTTGCTGTTATATTAATATGTATTATTATAAAAACCTCAAAAGCAACAATTTGTGAAAAATATTGTTTAGCAACGTGTTACACAGTGTACATACCTTTTATAAAGCTTTGTTGATAGTAGAATTAGTTTTATATCAAGTAGGCCTACACTGATTGAATTCATCACAGCGTAACATACCCGCCAACATTTTAAACGATTGCCACTAAAATACCATTACACTTAAATTTACATAACTTAAGTGAACAAACAATTACACTCTTTTTACAAACAAAAATATTTTCCTTAGATTCTTTAAGTACGAAATAGCGTGGTTTCAGTTGAAATTAAGTGTCTAAACTGATTCACTGCTCGTTATACATATCAAACATGTAGTCTGTTACACTCTGTTTACAAACAAAAATATTTTCCTTAGATTGTTTAAGTACGAAATAGCGTGGTTTCAGTTGAAATTAAGTGTCTAAACTGATTCACTGGCCGTTATACATATCAAACATGTAGTCTGTTACACTCTGTTTACAAACAAAAATATTTTCCTTAGATTGTTTAAGTACGAAATAGTGTGGTTTAAGTTGAAATTAAGTGTCTAAACTGATTCACTGGCTCGTTATACATATTAAACATGTAATCTGTTACATTCTGTTTACCAACGAAAATATTTTCCTTAGATTGTTTAAGTACGAAATAGTGTGGTTTAAGTTGAAATTAAGTGTCTAAACTGATTCACTGGCTCGTTATACATATTAAACATGCAATCTGTTACATTCTGTTTACAAACAAAAATATTTTCCTTAAATTTTTTAAGTACGAAATAGTGGGGATTCAGTTTAAATTAAGTGTCTAAACTGATTCACTGCTCGTTATACATATTAAACATGTAGTCTGTTACACTCTGTTTACAAACAAAAATATTTTCCTTAAATTCTTTAAGTACGAATAGTGTGGTTTCAGTTGAAATTAAGTGTCTAAATTGATTCACTGGCCATTATACATATCAAACATGTAGTCTGTTACACTCTGTTTACAAACA
>JAGFPH010000370.1:330395-343916 GCA_018207615.1 Philaenus spumarius
TGTTATTTCCTGAAATTTTTGAAACATAAAAAATAATCCGTTACACCGCCAATCCCTGTAATGAGAGTATTTTTAATTCACAATGCATTGCAATTGCACAACTCATTTAGACTATAAATATAAGAAATAAAACTTGCTAAAATACATTTCCTCATAGCATAGGAAATACGAAATTTGCGTAGCAGTGAACGTGTTAAGGAGAACCCTCCCCTCCTTCGGCAAAACGAGTCCAGGGATATTTTTGACCTCCCCAAGAAAACTTTTAAAATTTTTGAAGCCTATTTTTCTGTTCAGGTGAAATATTAACCCACACAGCATTGAGCCTGTACCTTTACACCGCCAGTGAATACACAAAGACCTATAACACTCCTAGAGGCCGCACCAAGTAGTGACCCAGCAGCTCATGCTTGAACTCTTGTAAAAAATAAAATAAGTATATTTGTAAAATCAAACGGCACATAACATTCAAAACATATTTTAGTGCTAATCTCTTTAAAGAAAAATACTTGACTATAATTAATAAATATACAATTTTCCTTTCCCTCGGAGCTAGGGGGAGGGGGGGGGTGCCTATGCCCATAGGCATGGGCGCCCATGATGGTAAATGTAAAAATTATTGTTAAGGTGGGTGTATTCCTTCCGTTTATTGTATAATTAACAGCTTTCGATTTCATCTGGTAATGTATGTGTTATAGTTAATAACATTAGTTATAGAATTACATTCAATTGCTTCAGTTTTACTTCAATGCCCTCACTATCGAAAAAAACAATAAGTATGCCCTTGATGTTTGACTTTGACCGTTGTGCCTTTTTAAGGCGAGGGGAGTTACTGGTTTTCCATTGAGAACTCTGAATTTTCATCTCAGGATCACAGCCAATACGTGGGTTGGCTTGTGAAGCACGCAATGCATTGTGTATTGAAATTACTCCCAATACGAGGGTTGGCGTGTGAAACACGCAATGCATCGTGTATTGAAATTACTCCCTTTAAATGTTGACTTTAAAAGCAAGCTGTAAGAGGTATGAGCTGCGTAGATTTTTGCAGAAGTGTATTTAGAAACCTTAAGTATTATAGCTTTCCTGTGTATGTATGTATTACAATTAAATTTATGTTACAAATTTAAGAACCTTTTAGCTCTTAGCTTTGATGTACTGTACATACAGGGTGTTAGTGAACTCTTTTTAACCCTCCCCGTGGCAGAATGCACAAATTGACGTTCTCTCAGACGCAAGATGCAACCATTTCGGATAAATGCGAGAATTTGCATATATTCGCATATTAGATTATTTAATACACTTAAAATCATCCAATCGTAATAAAACTGGCACCGTTAGAAAGGAAATGAATTAAGCTTTAATTTTTGTATTTAAAACATTTTCGTAAAACGTATATTTACATACGTAATCATCGTTTTAAAATATGCAGATCGGGTTACAGCTGTTTCAACGCGTGAATTTGCATACAATTGTACTGTTATTTCCCACTTCTTCAACAGGCAAGACCATCCACACAGATATGTCTTTGGCTATTGTTGCAGTTTATAGAAAATTTGGAAATGCGTTTGCTGGACCCAAAAGAGAGAAAAACTGCACTAGTCAATTTATTAAATTTTCTGAAAAGAATTAACTTTATCTTACCTTTTTGTGAATGTACCACCAATCTAACCAGATGCTGTTAGTGTACCATTTACAGATTCAATTCACTTGATTAAGGAAATTAACTGAATAAGTACTTTGATTTTATATCAAAAGATTTATTGATAAAAACAAATTTATACGCCCTGAGTAATAATATTTTGAAATTTATACGCCCTTAGAAAAAAATACAAATAATTTATTAAAGAGAAAAACCCGCCCTTGAAATAGTAAAAAAACCCACCCTTTTACTTGAAGTTAATACAATTCAAAAATACATTTATTTTATAAAAGAAAAGAAATATTATTATATTATTAAAAAAATTTTAATTTTGTTTACAGTTGTTTGATAACAAGATATGTATATATACATGTATATATAGAAAATGTATATATTGTAACATTATCCTATAAAAGTATGCATTACAACGGATAACCTTTTTAGAAGATTCTTCGTTGGAGAATAAGTTATTTCCACCTACTGGAAGTCTTATAGGCAATCTCACTTTGTTTGGCCTAGGTGAAATAACTATGTGTCGAATACTCAGTTTGCTGACTATTCTGACAAAAAAAAATTTATTTTATACTTCCAGTAATTTATTTTTGAAATTAGCTCAGTTAGAACACAAGTTAATAATATTATTTTTTGTAAACCTCTGAAGAGTGAGTACACTGAAACTAACCTTGTAAATAGCTTATTTGTGCTTGCAATTATTTTATGAAATTTCACTGTATCAATTCTTAATCTATAATTCATAAACTATTGGGATATTTGAATACTAGGTATTTTTGTAAATAATAACTTTTTTATAAAGCAAAATAAAATTTTAATAATTTCCTTTTTCAAACTTTAAACATAAAACAGAACTTTTGGATTTAATCTTTTTCCAATAAAACCAAATGATAAATCTCTTTTCAATTAGAATAATAATTTTCTTAAGCTATAAGGCAGAACTAATCTTTTACCTAATTATATTTTATTTTAATATTTTTATACTCAATTGAATATAATTAATAATTTAATGAAAATTTTAATTTGAATTTACGATTTAATGAATTTACTTTTATAATTAATTACAAATATTTCTTAATCTAACATCCTAAGTAACCCAGTATTTAAAATAAATTTATTTGAATTTAATTCAGGCAATTTAATAGGGACTAACGTATTTTACGCTTCTACCGACCTTTTCACACTTGTCCAGGCGTCGCGACGTTTGTTGTGAAGTCCGCGAACGCTGTATAGTGATGGTAAGCTACAGATGTTCTGCGGGCTGATAAAGTTGTCTTGTTGGTGAAGGTGAAGTCCTGTAGGGTTGTCTGGATGGATGATGGATGGCTTCTTAAAGATGGATGTGGTACTGCCGTGTCTGCAATCCCGGTTCGGTTATTCCCTCGAAGCTACAGTTGCATGTCCTAGTGGTCGCCTGGTGGTGTCCTGGAGTCCTGTCTGGAAGATATACGAATCACTCCATGTATCAGCTGTCTTGCAGGCTATGTTCTTCCTCCAGAAAATTCCAAGTTAGGCCAACTTTGTATAGACTAAGTTGCCACTGAAGTTCTTGTAGAGTTAAGGCGGTGTCTATTGCTGCATTCCAGGTGAAAACCGCAATGACGTATCTTCTTACTTGTTATAAAAATTATAAAGGTTAACAAAGAAAATACTTAGCTTCTAGTATGCTAAAGTATTTTGTAAAAACAAGTAACCGCTCTCGATGCGTCTACTAGCATCGTAAGAATAATAAGCATGATGCGTCTACTAGCATTGAAAAAATATTAAGCCTCTCGAGTTTCCCCGAGCAATCGTTTATATAAGGTTTTTCGGCACTATTTCATTGCCAACTTGAGCCTTCTAACACTGTATTACTACAATGCTTTAAAATTCGTTTTTTCGACAAATTTAAACTTCTGGTCTATGTAATTTTTCATCCTGAATTTTATTTTAATTTTTTCATTACTTTTCCACTTGATTTAGCCATTGTTTTAAGTAAGTTTTCTTTTGTTTTTGGAGTACGCCCACTTTCGTATGCTGGTAGCCTTGCTCCCCCTCCAGCCGTCTCATCTTCGGCCCGCCCTTCTGCTGTTCCAAGTTCTTATCTCGCTTCCCGCAGTTTATGCTATGTAAAATCCTTTTCGCTGTAACTTCTCCAGGGTTTTCCCGATTTTCCTGAGAGTGATATCATTTGATCCAGCTCGTTGTTGTCTTTCCCCTCGAACTCGAGTGACGTTCGTACGACTCTTGGTTTGCTTACACGACCCGCGCGCGTTTTTCCGCGGCGATTTTTCCCGGAAAAGTCTTAATTTTCCGTTTCTTTCAGTTTTTCGTTCCACACTTCTTATTGTCCATTGGTTCTTGTTAACTCGCCGGATTTTCATTTCATTTCTGCTTCTGGTTGTCTTGCTGTGAGGTTATGGACTTTAACGATTTTTTTACTAACTGGGGTTTTACTTTACTCCCGAAACATATTTCAAATACTGGATTATTTTTACATAACTATGTTACTTACATACTATTTACCATTTTGGGTTGTTAAAAATTTAAGTTTAATTTTTCATTTAGCTGTAAAGGTGCAAATTCTATCACCTTTTTCCTTTCATAAATTTTCTAGTTTTTCTTTTATATTATAACTTACGTTTATCAATACTAAAACTTGTTTTGGTTAGAATTTAAAAAACTTTAATTTTAACCTACTTTTTTATCCTTTGAACTTTGTGAATTACCATTAACTTTTTTATTTGACAAAATTTCGCTAAACCTTATTTCACCTTTATTTTAGGCCTTTTTAAGAAAAGCCTAAAAAACCTTTTCTTTTTCAATTTAGAGGAATTCTGAAATTTTTCCCATACTTTGACAGCTCGTATCTTACGTAACTTAGTGATTTTTTATTATCTAATCTTGCAGTAAATACACCCGCGGTTAGCGTAATGCATTTCCTGAAGATTTTTATTTTTTATTTAAATCCTGGATTTTGGCTTCCCGAAAGAATCTTTAAGTTATTTTTACAAGTTTCCTTTCCATTACTAACAGGCAGGGTCCAAAAGTTTAATTCAGCCCGATAACGGACCGCCCGTGTTAACATGATTGTCGTGACCTACATTCAGCTTCAACCCGCGGCAAGTCCAGATTATTCAAACTTACAAAATTAATTATAAATTTAAACTCAAGACCTACAACGAGTTTTGTCCGTTGTAGCATATATTTTATAAAGTTGTTGGCCAACATTGATTTGTAATAAATAAATATAAATTGGAAAAGTGAGAAAGAACAAAACAAAAATAGGCTAGATTTTAAAATGATGATTTACACATGAGACGTCTCTGCGTGTATATATATATTTAATTAATTTTTCAAATAAATCCTTTGGGTTTGTTGGTCTAAAATTTGCTAGCAGCGCTCCACCCTTTTAATATATTAAAGATAACAATATTTGCTTAAATTCATTAATATAAATACAGTCACAATAAATAAGCAATCAAATAAATTTCATCTAATAAAATATATATATAAACATAAATAAATGCGAAGTATAAATAAATTCACTAAAAATGTTCCAAATCCATAGATCTCTGCATATTTCTTATTTAGTTCAATTGTATCTATTGTAAATGATTTTAATAATGATATTTTGATGTTCCCTGGATTTAGGCACTGTATTGTATTCGTGGTGAATATAGGTTATTTTTTCCTGTCCATATCTGGGACCAGTTTACCAACTGTTGGGACAGAATAACACATGAAAATTTAGAAGAGCACATTTGTGCATAACGCAAGGCTTTAAATGTGCAAGTTTTATTTTTCATAATTCTGCAAGTCACGAATTTATATGTTCTAGTTTGCAACTGCTATATCAGATACCTTTTTTGAATTTGGTAAACATCTGTCACTAAATAAACTGTTGAGAAATCATTAAACAGAACTGTTCAAATTAATATGCAGCAATTAATTGATTTTAATTAAAAACTGTGACTGCTTGACATTAAAGCTTAACCTGTTATGTGACTTAACTGTCGAAACAATCGGATGAAGGATAATAGCAAAGTTAAAGATAATGACAGAAATTGTACATATAATATTGCTGTGTTTACTGTATTGGTATAAGTTGCAGGGTTGAATAAACCAATTATTACACATAACTTAACTATTATCCTTCATCCGATTGTTTTGACAGTTACACCATCCGATAGGGAATCAAAAGGGCTACAATAAAGGTGTCTTGACATTTTTCGTTAAAATTTACGGTTTTTAAGTAATTTAGGTTTGAAATTTTAAACGGCCGCCATTTTGTAACGGCTTTAGTTGTAGCAAAGAAGTTTAAACCCTTATTCTACTTACTAATGTACACATTTATACATAGTTTCAAGTTTCTAACTTAAATAGATCTTGAGTTATAAAACCATTTGTAAAAAACATATACAGACAGAAATCTAGGAATTTTAGACTCATGTTTATATGGTGTTTTTTGTTTTTCTTGACCCAAGGAACATATCTACAATTTGTTTAAAGAGAGTTCACTAACACCCTGTATACATAACGCCTAAAGTAAGTATGATTATTGGAGACAACCACACAGATCGATGGGTTTTGAGAAATTGCGATCTGAGGATTGAGTCTGTTTATGAATAAACTGCCTAAAAATCTAAAAGAGGCGATGGAAGTGAAGTATTTGAACCTTTTAAGCGTTTACGTTAAAATTGCTGTAGAACTAGATTACGTGACTAATACATTTTTAAATAAACTTTTTTAAAAGTTTACCTTATAAGGAGATAAAAAAAAGTATAAGACGGTTTTGATCATTGTGTATATTTTTACTTAACCCTACATTGGTCGCGTAAATAACAGTTACGTAAGGAGTCGCACACGGTAGATTCCACCAGGTTTAGTAAATAATTAAAAAACATTTCTAAAAAAGGTAGTTTACTGGGTAAAATGTTATTAAAATGTATTTTGTTACGCAAATCAAGTTTTACAGTGTATTTCAATAAACTTTTTTACATTTTTTGTTGTTTTATAAGCATTATAAAAAATATTGTTCTTACTATAATACTAAGACGTACAAATGTTTCTGAAGTTAAACCAATAGGTATCTCTTCTTTAAATTTGTATAAATGAATATATATTAATAATAAAAGGTTGTATTTATATTCATATTATAACCTCAAAGATTTAAAAGACTTTCTTATTCATTTATATTCATCTTGGCAGTCAAAAAGAATATTGTTCTGAACAACAGAAACACAAATATTACTAACGTGATGGGTTGCGCACAATGGAAAAGACCAGTTGGTAGAACGATTGCAGTACACCTGCCAACTGAAGCATCCGGGAAGAGTGTGGGTGTCATAACTGAGTAGTGAAAGAGTTTGTGTGAAGGTATGGAAGGGGTGGAAGATCTTAAAAACTCCACTCAGTTTTTATAAGTACAATAGACCGTATAAGTCGATTAGACCGTGACGCGACCAATGAAGGGTTAATTAAGAAATTATTACAAAATACAAAAAATGTTTTGCCATGGCTTATATAAATACACTTTAATTTACTCTATCTAGAAATACATAAAAACTCATAAAACACATCACAGTAACTGACAGAATGCGTGTAATGTCTGTTCACTAGCGTGGATTTACTCAGAATGGCAGGTTGGCGTTATGCTAGTGGTGGGGCGTGCGGGAACTAAGGTCAATGACCCTGACAGCTGGAGCGGATGCCCCTTTGTCTCTCTGTAGAGGGTGGTGGGAGCCGATTTCACTCTCATACGTGATGGTAGCTATACTGAGAAACACTCATATTACATTAAAGCCTTCAATTATAGTTTAAGGAAATAATATGACGTGTTAAATGTGTTTGTGTGAGTTCCCGTCAATGACGTGGTATCAAGTTATACCTATGCGGGGATTCATGTCAGTGACGTATTAAAGGTTAAAATATACGTAAGGTTAAAAATAATAAAGGTTACATAACTAAAGCTTTTGACTGTGTTGACCATAGCTTACTCTTGAAAATATTATCAAGTTGTGGAATTAGAGGTGTGGTCTATAATTGGTTCTCCAGTTACCTTACAGACAGGGAACAGTGTGTTCGTATTCAGGGTTGCCTTGGAAATGTAAGGAAAATAAAGTATGGGGTCCCTCAGGGATCAGTGCTTGGACCTATGTTGTTTATAATTTATGTTAATAGTTTGTGTAAAGGTAGGCTGGCGGGTAGTATTTACGCATTTGCAGATGACACCGCGTTGTGCTACATAAACACAATACAAGAAGTGGAAACTGCCATGCAAGCTAATCATAATGCTCTGAGGTGGTTTTTTTCCAAGCATTATATGGTTTTAAATACGGATAAAAGTTGTTATATAAATTTTAATCTGAGAGGAGAGTCTAAATTTACAGACCCTATGTTATATAAATGTATGGATTGTGTAGTCGGAAATTCGGTGTGTGTTTCTTGCATTGTAATAAAACAAATGTCTTCGTGTAATTATTTGGGATTGGTTTTAGATGAGCGTTTAATGTGAAAAATGCACATTGCTAATTTAAAAGCTAAACTAAACAATATCTTACGTTTATTTTTTCACTTAAAATATGTCGTCCCGGGAATCGTTTTACGGAAAATTTATTTTTCTATGGTTCATAGTAGGTTGGAGTATGGGATCTGTTGTTTTGGGAGGTACGTATATTACTAATCTTAGGACTTTGATTGTAATACAGAAGAGGTTCGTATGGCTTAAATTAAATAAAACAAGGCTGGTGCCATCTTTACCATTGTTTCGATGTATCTCTGTATTGTCTCTTCGCTATCTGTTTATTTACAAAGCCCTTAAAATATTTTATATTAGGAGTCAGGGTTCTTCATTTTTTTGCAACCCAATTGATTATTTTTTAAGATGCTAAAAAAAAACAAAGGTACCTAAAGCCAGATTAACAATTTACTTAAATTTCTTCTCTGTAACTGCACCTAGACTCTATAATAAACTTCCTGAGAAATTAAAAAATCTAAAAACTAAGGAAATATTTGTTTCTCCTGAAGAACTGGCTATTGAGCAGGGACGATGTGGAGGGCTTGTTGGATGTGGTCGTGCGATGATCTATGTTGTATGTGTGAGTGGTTGTGTGAGAGAGATGGAAGTACAGTAGTTTTGAGCCTGTGTGTGTAAGAGAGTATGGATGTGCACTGTGCGATTTAAATTTGGATAGAGTAAAATGTTGAGTGTTTTTATGTATGATTATTGTTAAATTTTTTATCGTATATAACTTTTACATAAGTGCTGTTAAACCTTTAGTTAGTGTTGATATGTTTGTTTAACCCTTTAAGGAGTATTGACGTTCTGGAACGTCATTTTCTCAGAGCTGTTAGGGAGTAAGGATATAATAACAAAACAAGTCAATAAAGAGTAAAAAATTTGTTTTTGCTTTTTTATATAATTCATTTAAATTATGTCTTTTACATAATAAAAAATAAGTATTATACTGAAAATATCGTTAAAAACATTTTAAAATTTTGTTTGTGTATGAAAGTGTTCAAAACATGGAAATACACATAATGCCACACTGCATTCTTCGCACTGAAAGGTTGTGTCTTTCCTTTTCTTTTCATTGCATGAAGAATGCGCGCACACGTAGCATCGTTTTTGACTTTTCCTTTTTTAACCTTCGGGTGTCAAAACCACAAAAAAACAAAAACACCAATTCACATAATTACTCTACCTAAGCTAAAAAGAATGTTGTCTTCGTAAATGACGTTCCAGAACGTCCGTCGTTACTCCTTTTCACGTAAACAGAAAAAGACGTTCCGGAACGTCAATACTATTTACGCGCAAAAACCTGTAGCCTACTGTACTCGTCAAAGGGTTAATTTCTTATTTGTTAATTTGTCTTTAAAAAATTCTTCTGCTATTTGTATGTTTTTTCCATAATATATTATTTATTTTTTATTGTATATTTAACTGCTCCCAGAACCCTTTTTTCTTACTCTTTTTTCTTCTTTTTTGCTATGAAAAATTATCATCTACTTGCAGCCTCAAAACGGACTTGCTTGCCCTAGAGGTTGCAAAATATTTTATTCACCATATGGAAACTATTCTGTTATTTTTTTTATATAAGTTAAGTTTTATGTTATATTACAGGTAGTTATTTTATTTTATGTTATGTTTAAGTTATGTTCTTATTTTATTATTTTGTATGTGTTTGTATATATTAGGGAATAAAATAAATATCTAAATAAAAATAAAAAATATACAGAAACATTTGGTAAAAGTGACAGATTTCTACTCAGCAGAAGAGTTTCTTACAGTAATTTTATAAAGTTAATGTTATTTTGTATTTATACATGTTTTTTTTTTTTAACGAGGAGGGAAATGCCCTACGCACAGAGTATGTGACTCCCCTCGACACGCCCACTAAAACCCACCTCACCTCTTGCCCGTTTAATTAATGATGATCGTTAAAGACTACCCAGAGGCACCACCTTTCAGCATAACTTCTCTGGGAAGCACGGGCCCTTATACAGTTATCTTAACTGCTCTTCCTTGATTTTTAGTACTTCTATCAAATATTCTTCAATGTACTTCCATTTGTATACATCTTCCAGCATTTGCAACACCATATTGTCCGGTGTAATGTTCACCCCTATCTGTTCTCGGATTCTTTATTTCTGTACATCCCTTGCCTTGCAGTCAAACATCATCTCTATGGGACCCACAGCTTCTACAGGTACTGACTTCTGCTCTGTGGAACCTCTTTAGATAGTATCTAAAGCACCCATGACCCGAAAAGGCCTGCGTTAAGTAGAAACTCATTTCTCCATGTCCTCTACCAAGCCAACTCTCTAGATCCTTCACTATCGTGTGAGTCCATCTACCAGACTGTTCTTTGTCCCAGCGAACCTTCCATTTTTGTATAAATCTTGCTCTAGCTTCTCTCTTTACCCGGGCTATAACTTCATCCTCATATTCTGACCTCAAGTTCTCCCTAAGTCCAAAGTATATATCCCTATTTCTTGAGCTAAGAGGTCAATAGGCGGTGTTCCTGCAAGGACTAAGACTGCACTTTCCGACACGGTGGTGTATTTATACATGTTATGTTCTTTTAATATTTGTTATAGTTATGTGTTTGTAGTTGAAAAAAGAGAAACCCTTCTTAATTAGTAACTGAAATATAATTTTAATAACCTTATCCAATTGTATGGTATGCATTTTATTATTTTGTATTAACTTTGAATTGATAAAATATTGAATGTATGTAGGTGATATGGAACACCAAAGAGCGGTAGCTATGGAGAAACAGACAAGGTTTGCATGTGACAATAATATGGTACTGCATAACGTATCTGCTCGAACAGGTGAAAATGTAAGTTCCAATTTAATTTCCTTGTCATAATTTTATTTAAATAGATTTTGTTAAACATTGACGACAAAGGACAGCTTGTGTTACCTCGGTACCTCATGCTACCTGCTACGCAGACTTGGGAAAGTTAACCAAAATATTTAACTAGTTAAAGTTAATGCCAGAAAAAATAACTGATCAAAGTTAAAGTTAATGTCTGAAAAAATTAACTGATTAAAGTTAAAACCAAATTAACTGATTAAAGTTAAAAGTTAAAATACGGCATGACATAATGTTTCCAGTCAAAATAACACTCGAATATTTTATTTAAAACATTACAAATCAGTCTGATGTATAATAATAAAATCACAGTTAGAGTAACATTACATAACAATCATTCAAATTCAAAATATAATGAAAGCTAGAATTACTCAGTCAAAGTCACAAACACAGTCAAATTACTAATTAAAATACTTATTAAATTTTAGGAGCAACTGCATTTCAAAATTTTTTTCTGACAATTACTATAACAGGGCAAAACAAGTAACCTACTTATAACAAATGAACAAAACTATCCAATTGTAATGGCATGCGTAGGCCTCTATACCCGAGGGCTAATTGAATGATACTGACGGGAGTGACGATGGCATTGTTGTTTGTTTACGCTAGCGCTAGCTTGAGCGTCGATTATCCGAACGTCCCGAAACGTCAATCATCCGATCGCGGAATTGTACTGTAATAGTATGGTAAAGCCCTATGGTAAATAGGGTTTTTCCATGTAAGCATGATAGTTCCAGTGCGAGGCGCAGCCGAGTTGGATTGGATTTTCATGCAAGCACGGAAGAACTTACCGGGCGAGTTACGTACGATATTTTTCATTATACTGTACTACACTGAAAAAGTAACATACTTCTAATCAAAACATCTTTTTATAAAAAAAAAAAAAAACAATTAAAACTTGTTTGATTTTTCTGTTAAATTTCTATTGACGAATTCAATCAGTTGTTTACATAAAACTGAGACGTGTATTCTTATTTATAAAATCAGTTGGTGCACGGTAAATTTACGGTGTAGTGCACGGATAATAAGAACTTACGTGCCTATGAACAGGTATAGAAAACAGCTGTTTTCAGTGTAGTATAATGAAAATAAATAAGTACAGTACTGCACATAATTCCGAATTTAAAGTTTTTGACTTGCATAATCAGTTAAGTTGTAGATTTCAGGGAGTTTGTGCGCTCAACGGAACAGCGGCTGCTGTTGAGTCAGCCATGCACCAACCGCCCGCTGCCGACACCCGCCTGCTAGTCACTAGCGAGTACACTGAATGAATTGAATTATCCGAACAAATTGATTATAACCTGAATATTTTCGGTGTCGATCGTTACGGTAATAAGACATTGTGACAAATCTTTCCGGGCATCCACCAAATTAACTGACGTTAGTTTTAATCGTTAACCAATATTTTAACGATTCAGAGTTAAAAGTTAATTAGTTTTAAAACTAACGATTAAGTTTAAAAGTTACCCATATTTTTAACTATTAATTTTAATCGTTAATCCCCAAGTCTGCTGCTACGGTACCTCATACTACCTGCTACGGTACCTCATGCTACCTGCTACGGTACCTCATGCTACCTTCTACGGTACCTCATGCTACCTGCCCTACTCTTCTCTTTTACCCTTTCATCATACCAACAATCCTTTTATAATGCCTTCTGTTTGGATGTTATTTACAAGCCAAGAACGTTAAATGGTTTGCCAAAATATTTAGAATTGTCCTTGTCAAGTAAGCAGTTCAATTGTACAGTTTATAATAATTATGCATTTTAACCCTCCAGATGTTAGACCACTCAAAGTGGGTGGTCTGAACGCGCTGCCGTAGTGAATTGAGTAGTCTGTGACAACTCAAATTGTACTGAATATTTCACCCACTAAAAATTTTCCAATCTCAAAAAGACAAAAACCGTTGGAAAGGAAATGATTTAAACTTTAATGTTTGCAGTTAAATTTTTTTTCTAAAACATATATTTACATATGTAATCATCGTTTTAAAATATTAGTTTTCTAAAAAGCCAACACCGCGCGAACAACTCACATGGAAAGACTCAACTTTGTAATTTCTTTGTAGTTCTCTACCGCTCGACTGGGGTATTTTAACAATAATATAGAGATTACCTTTGATTCATCAAGATTTTAACTTTCTAAAAACTGCCATCCAATCAAAAGTTACTTGTGTAGTTCCAAAGCTATGGAATTGTCTGTAAACCTTTGCAATTGGAAGATTTCAACCAATAAAACAGCACATTTTGCATTTGAGATATCTCTTAGAATTCGAATTATTTGAATAGACTTGTTTATATCTATTTATAGACCGAAGTTCAATCTTCCGTTTGGTGTAAAGCAAACCATATTTACACTGATTTGAATAACAACCCCGAACCACAAAACGAGGAACAAAAACAATAACTAAACAACTAAATTGTAAGTTACGTTTATTATGCTACCCTAAAGAGAGGGTAGCGTAATAAACATTACCCCTCTCTTTAGGGTAGCATAATAAACATTACCC
>JAGFPH010000370.1:343926-370613 GCA_018207615.1 Philaenus spumarius
TCTTTAGGGTAGCATAATAAACATTACCCCTCTCTTTAGGGTAGCATAATAAACGTAACTTACAATTTAGTTGTTTAGTTATTGTTTTTGTTCCTTGTTTTGTGGTTCGGGGTTTTTATTCAAATCAGTGTGATTTTGTCGCCACAGTGCTCCTTTATTTGTTTAAACCATATTTACTCTTAACACTTTTATTCGTACAGTGCTGAGAAATACTGACAAATGGGAAATTCAAAACTTGACTTTCTCACGCTCCCGAAGTGGCACTTCCAACGATCTTTCACACAGAACATCGTATTTGATGCGTCCGTGAGAGGTTTAATTCATTTGATCTAATTTTGTGATTTAAGTAAAACTAAGTCAAATACTTTTATGAAATAATAATTTACAAGTAAGCAGTTCAATTCTTTGATTTTTTCTCTACACTTTCTTATAATAATATGTATTTCATTTTTGGGCATAGGAAATATTAGTAAATTACTATTCAAACTAGGCCTAGTTTTGTTAGCAGTCTTGTAGTAGGAACATAAAAACTGGTGTTTTCAAAATAAGAAATTTGAAATTGACCAATATTTTTATACAGCTCTATTTAGAACTAAATTATGAAACTTTTTTACATTTATGAAAAAAAAAATTAAAAATTGTTTACTACTTTTTATGTAGGCCTAAAGTTGAACTTTTTCCTTTCGTTACTGAACATTTTTTGTTTCTTGAGCTAATAACTTTAATTTTTTACTGGGATATATAAATTCTTCGAACGTTTCTCTACAAAAAAAGCTATGGAACACTTTTGGATTGGTTTATAATTACTATATTTGGCGAATTCTTTATAATATGCTTGCGAAATGGCTTGTTATTGCAAAAAATTAGCATGAACAGATGTAGGGTTAAAGAAGTTGTGTATTGTTTTTTCTCCTTTCAGGTTATAAGTATACAATGTAAATAGGCCAGAATACGGTGCAAAATAAATAAAGTAGTAAAATTTTGATGATTTTTCTACAGACTTTAAAATTAGAGTTTACTTATATAAAACTTTTTTATCCAAAAATCATCATGGAGTGCTCAAGGCGCTGTTGACTTCTAAATTGGCCCTGCTTTGTATTAATTGCACAGTGCAGTACATCATATGAACATAACTTGTAATTGTTCTCTAACTAATTTAATATTTTTAGCATGCGTAGAGCCGAAATTGCACTTTTTCATTTTAAGCAGAGTGAAGGCCGTAGCCAGGGGGGGGAGTTAGGAGGTCAAACCCTCCCAAAATTTAGCAGTAAAAATTAATGCTAGGTTTAAAAAGTGCAAATTAAATTATAAAATAGACTAGCTGACCCGTACGGCGTTGCCCGTGGTGGTTGGTATTTTCAGTTTTTTTTAACGTAATTGTATTCTTTATAAGAGTTCAGTCAGTGAGTGGTATTGGGCTTTTATATATATATAGATCTTAAATAATAAAAGCACTATTTTCATAATAATAAAAGATCTGAAATTATGATTTTAGTAACTTTGATCAACCCAAACCCCTCCTAAAATTTCGAATTTTTTCAAACCCTTTCTTATTGAGCACCTATGGCCCTAGAGGAAGCTACATACCAAATTTGATTTCAATCTGGTCCTTAATTTTGGAGAAATCGTGATTTAGTCATTTTTACCCCCCAAACTCCCCTAAAATTTCCAATTTTTTAAAACCCGTTTTTAGTGAACAGTTATGGCCCTAGAGGAAGCTACATACCAAATTTCATTCCAATCCGTTCGGTAATTTTGAAAAAATCGTGATTTAATAACTTTGATCCCCCAAAAAACCCCTAAAATGTCGAATGTTTTTAAACCCTATCCTAGCGAGCGCCTATGGCCCTAGAGGAAGCTACATACCAAATTTCATTCCAATCTGTTCCGTAATTTTGGAGAAATCGTGATTTAGTCATTTTTACCCCCCAAACCCCCCTAAAATTTCCAATTTTTTAAAACCCTTTTTAAGTGAACACTTATGGCCCTAGAGGAAGCTTCATACCAAATTTCATTCCAATCCGTTCAGTAGTTTTGAAGAAATCGTTTTTTAATAAATTTGATCCCCCAAACCCCACCCTAAAATTTCGAATTTTTTCAAACCCTATCTTAGTGAGCACCTATGGCCCTAGAGGAAGCTACATACCAAATTTCATTTCAATCCGTTCTGTAGTTTTGAAGAAATTGTGATTTAATAACTTTAATCCCCCCCAAAAACCCCCTAAAATTTCGAATTTTTTTAAACCCTATCCTAGCGAATGCCTATGGCCCTAGAGGAAGCTACATACCAAATTTCATGCCAATCCGTTCCGTAGTTTTGAAGAAATCGTTTTTTAATATATTTGATCCCCCAAACCCCCCCTAAAATTTCGAATTTTTTCAAACTCTTTCTTAGTGAGCACCTATGGCCCTAGAGGGAGCTACATACCAAATTTCATGCCATTCCGTTCCGTAGTTTTAAAGAAATTGTTTTTTAATAAATTTGATCCCCCCAAACCCCCCTAAAATTTCGAATTTTTTCAAACCCTTTCTTAGTGCGCATCTATTTCCCTAGAGGAAGCTACATACCAAATTTCATTTCAATCCGTTTGGTAGTTTTTGAGAAATCGTGATCAGTGAGTCAGTGGTATTTCGCTTTTATATATATAGACAACACAACAGAGGATAAAGCAACATATTTTACATCATTGTGCATTGCATGCGTACTGATATTTAGATTTACTTGATTAAATTACAAAGTACAATACACTTGGATGCAGTAGGTTACAGCCTTACTCTCTTGTGAGCTTGATCTTATCTAAAATAAGAAAACTATGAATGTTCAACAAAAATACTTTACTCTAACAAAACATGCAATGCATTGTGTATTGAAAATACTCCCAATAAAAGTGTTGGCGTGCGAGGCACGCAATGCTCTGTGTATTGAAAATTCTCCCAATACGGGGGTTGGCGTACAATACACTGTGCGTCGGTTGCTTCTTATAGTGTTCAGTGTCAAGCTCACATGTGCGTCCTTAGCAGTGAACGTGTTAAAAGGGTTTAAATTCAAATCCCCGGTCCTGACCTGACCCCCCCTCCCGTCTTGATATTTTATATGGTTTATCCTATTATTGAGTCTGTGTAGTAAAATGTATGTACTTTGACAATAGTTTCTATGGATCAAGATTTACAACCTTGTAATTAAATTCTGCTATAAAGCATTGTTGGTGTGTTAACAGTATATTACTTGAAGTAAACAGTATGGTAAGGATTACTCCCCTTTCTCTGCTTATTAATTTTGTTTTCCTAAAGCAGTTTAATAAAGTGCATTTTTGTACTCACAGCAATGCGCAAACTAAACTGCAAGTGTTCAGCGTCAAGTATTATACCTCTTTGTTTTACTTTTCGCACTCCAGCTGTTTACTTTGCGCACTGTGCGTAAAGTAAACAGGTGATGTAGTCTATGTTTAGAAAATTTTTATTGTTAAGGAACTAACCTCTGTAAAACAGATGTTTTTAAAAACTAAAACACTAATTTAAAATATTTATGTTGAGTTTGTCACACTCTATAAACTCAACTTTGCACCCTACTAGGTACACAAATAACTATTATTTGTAGTGCCAACCATATTTGAACTGAGTTTTCTTTTTTGTACTCTATATTAATACTTTTAACCCTCCAAGTGCTAATTAAATCACTTTAAAGTGCTGGGCCATTTTTTAGCATCTTGCACGGTTAGTTTAACAATTATTTTTTATATGAAAGAATATATTTAAATAGTATGTATTATATATCAAATTGTTCATAATAACATGTTCTATAATCTAAAATAAAACACTTACCCACTTGGTGTTAAAAAATAACGTCCTTAGAGTGGAGGAGTAAACATTTAAAAACAAATTTTTTTTGAATTTTTAGGCACATAGATGGTCTTGAAAATGTAGTAATGTAAATTCCAAAATATACAAATTGTTCTAATTTTACTTCTGAATAAGAAATGTACCCCAAAAAACTTGTTTATCTAAAACATTTACTAAAAAATAAAAATAACACATATGGTAATTTTTGAGAAAAATGTATTATACAGTACATGAATAAGTATTTGTAGGCCTATACCATTTCACAAATAAACCATGTTGAGTCCTTCTTGGTCACTAATATGAGTCCACAAATGCTAAATGTCTAATATAATAATAATAATATAATAAGATATGTACAGAAAAAAATGTTTATGGACCGACTAAACAACTTTAGTCGGTTGCATAGTTTTTACACAAACCACAGCTTACAGCTGACACTATTGTCATCTGTTACTTTTTTCTTCCAAAGATGACAATCTCGCACTGCCTACTAGATAGAGAATTCAATTTACTTTCATTCTATGTGAAGGGCAAGTTTATACGATAACTATTAGCGCTGATATATCGACTTTACGAACTATCGCTGGCATTTTCAAATGGTCTGAACAGGTTGCACAGTGCGATAGTAGTACTTGGAGGGTTAATATTACAATCTAAAAATGGATGACAATGCATATCTCCCTTATGTGGTATACGCAAGAAACTTGTATCTGACAAAGATAGGACAATGTTTTGTGATGTATGTGTAATACATTGAAAAATCATCTTTTAAAATGATTTAATTTAGTGTAAAAGAAGTTTTTTTTGTACATTTTAAAAACCAAATCTGTTTAAAACATAATATTTATTGAACCTCATTTTTATATTTTAAGTGAATTATTTCATGATAGTGTTGAATTATTTGTATTTGTTGATTTCATTTATTTGTGAATTTGTTAGTTGTGTTTTATTGTGTGTAGATAGATGAATTTAACATTACTTAAGCATCTTTTCTGGCAATATTTTGATTTTTCGGAAAACTATTTTCCTTGCCAGTGTTGACTTAAGGTGTTGATTTTTTTTATCTCAGTGACTATAGCAAAATATCTTCACTGATATATTCTCTATCATAATGACTACAGCAATGTGTAATAACATGTATTCCTATTTGATTACAGGTAATGTTGTGTTTTCAACATATCTTCACTGATATATTCTCTATTAAATTGACTAAAGTACAGAAAGAAGAACAACAACGAGTTGTTCGTGCTGAAATCTCTACGAGCAATCACAACCAAGCTTTTGTCGGTATGCAGACTCCGCGCTCTACAATATGTTGTGTACAATAAGAATTCATTCTCACTGTCAAGCATACATTATGGCAACAATGGATGATTTTGGGTGAAATATATTAAAAAAAAAAAAAACTTTTATTCGATGTAGTCTTTTGGATAAAAGTATTTATTATAGAACATGGGCAGTTCTAAATCAATCGATAATAAATACGTATATATTATTCTTGATGCTTCAATTATTTCCTGTTACTTTTGAATGTTTGAAGAAAACGGCTGCAATGATATTAGCTTTAAAATTTACAATTATTTGTAATGATTTATTGATTTAAGATGTTGGTTTATATTTTCACTTTGATCGTATTAACTGCAATTTTATGCCAGTAAAGTAAGGTTAAAAATATATACCGATTTGTAAAAAAATCTTACATTATTACCTGTACTCTTTGACACACCAGTTGATGTCGCTATCGTTGAGGGGTAAAAATGGTGTTTCGTACATACAGTAGACTCTCTCTCAACAGGCCGCTTTCCATGAATTGTCTCACTACTAGGAACAATCGTTTCCATGAATAAAACACCAAAACACGTTCCATTGGTTTTACATGATTTCTGCAGTTTTAAGTAGATAGAGTTGACTGCTGTTGGTGTATAATGTTCATATAATCTATGTTGTAAGTGTTGTTGCTCCTCAGTTTATACAGTTTTATCTCGTAAAGGAATGATTGATTGATTTTAAAATTTATTGCTGCTGCTTCTTTGTTTTTTATCTTGAATAGGGTCAAACTTATGGAAATAATGCAATATAACCAATAGTCCTAATGTTTCCTATAACTTGCATAATAACCTTCATCAACATACGATGCTTAGGAGGTGAGCGTATCTCAAATTCTCTTGCAGATATTTTTAGGATACTTTGTCATATACTCTGCCTATTCCAGAGTTCAGAAAAAATACATTTTTTAAAAAAAATTTAAAACAGGAGAAATTAAGAAAACGTTCGTGAAAAAACGTACATTTTTTTTTAGTTGCATGATTTTTGGATTCCAATTCACTTTGAATAATATTATATAGGCCTAGTATAATATATTAATAATAATATTAAATATTTATTGGTCCGTCTTGTGATTTTTTTTTGTCTTTTGAATGTTACGACACGTTTCGGGACCGCAATCCCATTGTTAAGTACACTTACACATTAAAAAACATGACACAAGTTTAAAAAACACACAAAAACACAACACTTTTAAAAAATTTAAAAAACACTTTAAAAAGTTTACAATAAAAAATTTGTATCCATGGAATATTCTAATACCGTTCCGCATATGGTGAAAAATATGTTGGCGAAATATGATATTACCATCACTTTTCGCACCAACAATAATATTCAGAAATTATTACGACCCAAACGTGTAATTCCAATCGAAAAGAAGTCGGGTGTTTACAGAATCAACTGTGATGATTGTGACAGTATTTATGTGGGACAGACGGGTAGGGCATTCAAAGACCGTTTTAATGAACACTTGCCGCATAAAAGCAAGCATAAATTAAAATCTAACTTTGCTCAACATTTAATTGATAATAATCATTCATACACTAATTTCGACAAAATTCTGGTTAAACTTCATATTTGCAAAAAAAAAGTAGACTTTTGAACGCTCTAGAAGAATTCGAAATTTATAAGGAGTTTAATAACAATCCATGTAACTTATTAAATGATCAGCTGGACTTTAAAAGTAATAGTTTGTATGACACAGCCCTACGCTATTTTAAACCGGTTTTCTAGCTGCTATATTTCGTTTGACTGTTTACGACAGTGTACCATGGACCATACTACGACCTACACGCTGTATAATTGTCCGGCACAATTAAGTTTTTTTAACGTTTTTAAAAGTGTTGTAACTGTTGTGTTTTTGTGTGTTTTTTAAACTTGTGTTATGTGTTTTAATGTGTAAGTGTACTTGACAATGGGATTGCGGTCCCGAAACGTGTCGTAACATTCAAACGACCAAAAAAAGTCACAAGACGGACCAATAAAAGGTAATATTTAATATTATTATTAATATATTATCCTATATGGTACATTTATTGTTATATAAAATAGTTAAATAGAGGCATACATAGAGCCTAATCTTGATGAAAACGCCTGAAACGAAATAGGAATGAAAGCTGGTTACTTACAGTACATGTTGGCTCCATTTATACAATTTGTAGAATAATTTTTAATCACTGCTAAACACAAAGCATTACTAATTTACACACACTTTTAAGAAGTAATGTCAGTGATTTTTTTTCTGTCAAAGAGTACTGAATCGACTTGAGGATGCAATGTTCCGCCATCACCGCATGACATAACATCATTCGGTGTTGATGAAGCATGTTTGACGTAGCGTAGTGCGAGGTCAAGAGCATTTGCCGTGTCTGTGTGTGATATGATTTCAGTTTGAGCATTCCTCGCTTTCCTCCAAGTCGGTCTGTTTGCAACGATAAATTTGTAATAAGCGCACAAAGTTTATCAAACTCCCCTAGGGTAAACACTGAACTAGATACGACTAGACTGGTGCTCAGTGCAGTAATTTATAAATATGTTTGAAACGCGGGAGGGAGAGGGGTAGGTAATGTCTCGGCGCTATGAGTCATCGAAGGAAATGCATTTCCTTTCCGACTTTTACTGAACCTGTTCACAAGCCGATCAACGCTGTATAGAGCTGCCTTTAGCAGATGTCCCCGCACATTATTTACCCATTAACATGTCAATATGTTGATATTATTTATGAAATCCGCCTATTCCGAATTCCCGCTAATCCGAACAGTGTTCGGTCCCAATTAGTTCGGATTAGCGGGACTCTACTGTACTTATTTACAGCATCAAAATGTACGTGTTAAAAAATCCAGTTTTTTTAGGAATTTCTGAGGTTAAAAAATCCTTATTTGGTTGGACTTAATGGTTTGTTTTTAGTTCATATATTTTGTATTAGAAGTGTGAATACAAGTTTGTTAATTCAGTAATAGGCTACTCATTCTTAATGGTTTTGTTTTGTGTTTATCTCTATATACAACAGGGTGCCTACCAGTCACGAAAGTTTCCAAAAAGACACGAATTGATGTAAAAGGTCACGAAAGTCCTCAAAAGTCACGATTTGTTGTCTATGGTTCCCTATTTTCCCTGCTTGAAATAGAATTTCCCATGCCCCACAGTTTGTACTGCATCTTACGAATCACCCATAAGTTCTCTAATTCAAAGTTCAAAGATATTTAAAGATTCGGTTCAATTTATCTAGTTCATTTTAAATGATTAACAGAGTACACTTAAACAACCATTTTGAAATATAAATGAGAATAGGTATGTTTTTGTTTGTGTTTACGTTTACTAACATATTTTCCTTAATATAGGATAACATATAAATCTCAACAGTAATGTATGCTAACCAGCCACAATACGTGTAAACTATACAGAATAGGAAGAACTAAGTGAAGCTGCAAGTGGCTTTATCTGAGATAAATATTGATAAGCAGTATAAATAATAGTAAATTTCAGCATTATTCTTGGAAGGGGCTAATTGAGATAAATCAATGCCTGTCTTTTATTGGCATCGAGATGGAAAAACGTTAAAGGTTATATTTTCACCTATGCCGAATCAAATAGTATTTCTTGTTCAGTAATATAGGCCTACCGTTATTGCATCATTTTCTGTACTTGATGTATAAAATTAATTCAATTAAATGTTATATTTCCTAAAATATGAAATAATTTTGCTTTCTTGTTTATTATGGATGAACATACATGGAATATGAGGTAAAAATAATTAATGTTAACAATTTTTTTTCTATTGAAATTTATTCTAAATAAGTCTTGTATTAGGCTTCCTTGTATTATAAGCAAAGCCTTTTGGCATTAGTAAAGTGCAACATCATGGCATTAGTAGTTGTTAGCATGGGCAACCATATGATATTTTCTAGGTGGAGGGGTGGTAGACTGGGGTATGGGCTTAACCTTTTCGCTGCGTAAATCGACCACAGTCTATTTGAGATTTTTACCGTTCACTGCGTAAATCGACTTCAGTCCACAACGTTATAAAAACTTTTCCGTTGGCTGCGTAAGTCGATTATAGTCCCAACTGAATAGAAATGATGTTATATTTTGCAAGTGGATATTTGTTTTGCATAATTAAAGTTCTGAAGTGATTTAGTGTTGGCTTAAGAGGCCTATTTTATTATAAATGTAAGTACTGTATTGGTGATTAATTCTAACCTACTTCATAATGAATGAATATTTCAAATAATAACAAATAAATTAATAATTTATTAATGCAAGAAATAGTAATAAAGAGATATTTAAGTCAAATAAACCTTAATTAAAAAATTTTAAATTTCACTCATAATTGCAAAATATAGGGAGCTGCTTGGATTTTAATACGCAGCGAAAAGGTTAAGGAGTACCCTCTCCTCCTTCGGCAAAAGGAGTCCAGGGATATTGTTGACCTCCCCAAGAAAACTTTTAAAATTTGGGAAGCCAATTTGGCTGTTCAGGTGAAATATTAACCCACACAACATTGAGTCTGTACCTTTACACCGTCAGTGAATACACAAAGACCTATAACACTCCTAGAGGCCGCACTAAGTAGTGACACAGCAGCTCATGCTTGAACTCTTGTAAAAAAATAAAGTAAGAACAGTATAATGTAAAATCAAACGGCACATAACATTTAAAACATATTTTAATGTTAATATCTTGTTAGGCGCCCATGGTTGTTTATTCTTAAAAATATCAAATACTTCGACTACACTTAAAAAGTAGTCGACTACTTTAGATGATACAGTAGTCAAACAAATGCATCTCAGAACCAAATGCCGAGCAGCCATACCTACTAGCCAGTAATCGTAAGATGTAATACTGTTTCCTGCCTTTTCTTAAACCAATAGTGTTTCATCCAAATACCGATACTTCATCCTAACTTAAACATTGTGTACATTTTTGTTTTACAATCTGCAACAGGTATTCAATAAAATTGATGTTCAGTGAAACTTTAAATTAATTTTGTGTTTGTGAGGGTATTTTAAATTGTTATAATTTTATAGTCTAATAGTGATTCTAAATTTGTTTGATATATAGTTTATAATTATATTGTGTATTAGTGTATTCGATTGAGGTTACCTAGCTTATAGTTTAACATTATGAGTAGAAAGAAATCTAATGTGTGGGGCCATTTTAAAATTAAAACTAAGGATACAGCAATTTGTAATCTTTGCAAAAACAAACTTAAAAGGTTAATAATAAGTCAAATTTACGGGAGCAATTAAGATGAAAGTATATCGCCTCGTTTGAAGCTGGAAGGAATATATCAACTGAAATTGAAAATAATGACTCTGGCTCCGTAACATCTCAAACAATCTGCACGAATAGGCCTACATCTAAAATGTCTTTTAATATTCGAAAGGAAAACATACTTTTAAACTCAACGCTTGCTTTATTTTTAACTAATTCTAGTGGGGGCACTCAGCCTACAAGATAAATGCAAATGGTTTTGCAGTTAAGATTTAGAGAACTTTCTGAAACAAAAATTAAGAAGTTGGACATAATGGTCATAAGATCTGCAAACATTGTCTGTGGTTGAAGATAATGGTTTTGAGCATTTGTTTACGAACTTGAGCTTAGTTATGTTTTATCATCAATAGCAAAATTAATAAACACAATTTTATCAACGTTGAATGACAGTGCAAAAGTTAAATTAAACAGATTTATACTTGATACTTGATTCCTTATATGTTGCTATAACAAGAGATATTTGGACACCATGAATACATCATTTCTGACAGTTACAAGTCACTTTTTCAATTAAGAAACAGGAGATCTGACTACCTTTGTGCTGGAAACTGTTTAGTTATCTGAGGCAATTTATATTGTTGAACAGCTAAATGTGATCATATAAGAATGGAACTTAAAAGAAAAAATAGTTGCTGATACCGATGAAGCGTCTAATATGAAAGCCGCTATAAAGAGGTTAGAGTTTCCAAACATACCATGCGGCGCTCACATAATAAGTCATTGTGCGCGATACAATTTCCATCACAGCTGAACTGGCGGACATTCTTAAACATTGCCTTACAATAGTGAAATAAGTGTTATTTTCATTGTTGTCACCGCTGATAAAGTAAGGACAATTCAACTTCAAATGGGAGGAAAAGAACTGAAATTAAAACAAGATGTCCAAGATAGATGGAATCCCAATTTTTGATAGTGCTGGAACGCTTGCTTGAAATTAATTGAAATTATATCAGACTTGTTCGTGTATTAAAACATTTTGATATAATGACCAGAGAAGTTTCTGGTATTAATTATCCTACCATATCTATGGTCATGCCTGTGACAAATTTTAGTAGCATTATTTGTTGGAAATGCACTACACGTTAAAACACTTTGACTGTCAATACTGTGATTTGTTAAATCCTTGATCAGAGTTAAATTGTTTCTAAAAATATTGCCTGTACTAGTCTCATGTGTATCACTTTGATACACAGTAGGTTTTTCTACACACCATGTGTAATTTATTGATACACTTAAGTTTGTCATTTTTTGATACCTGTGTATAGTTTACATGCACAATTTATATTATGTATCATGTCTTGCCATTTAGCCATGAACTGTAGGATTGTAGACCTACAAATATTTTTATTTAGTAGTCTATGGCCTGTACACAAGATTCTCTCTATGTATAAAAGTTATACACATGGCTTACTCTGAAAGTTTTTTTGTGTATCAATTTCATACACATGGCAGTGAAAGTGTTTTAATCTGATCAACACAATCAATAGAAGACTTGGAGTTGTTAAAAAAAATAAAATTTTCTATCTTCAAAGATACTCGACTCTCGGTTTAAAAAGGCTACCTTTGGCCTTTGGGAATGAATAATTCTTACCCGGAGTTCTTAAAAATCTAAAGGAAGAAGTAGCAACTTTGCGTAGAGGGGACGAAATCTTATATGGAGATATGGAAAGAAACTTGGCAAATATAAAAAACATCGAAGAAGAAAGAACAGTTTAAGAAGTAAACCTGTGGAGTTTTTTTATTTTAAGATAGAGCGAACCAGATATCGACTACCATTACTCCAATTAGCAATTCTATTGTAATTTTAAGACAACAATTTGATACACCATATGAGAATCGGAAAATTGCACTATTTTGGAAAAGACAAAATCTCAAACTTTTAAAATTAGCATCTAAGTAGCTTTGTATTCCGGCTGAAAAGGTTTTTGGGGTAAATTTACTATTCGACCCTAGGCTAACCTATGGCAACAGAAATGCAAGAATAATAAAAGAAAAAATAGCCTAAAGGTTCTAACCTATAGCATTTAGTCACAGTATGTGTACCTGTATTCAAAATCAACATCGTTGTCTGCAAAAATATCAGCCGTAAATATAGTAAATTTACGCCTGGATTTTCAAAAGCAGAACAGATGTTAAGTGAGAGGTGAAATGGCTATCACCAAACAATATAAATATATTAATATTTTTGAATGTAAATTTATAAATTATTTAATAATGCGGCTTTTTGGACTGATTGTGTTGTGTTCCTTGTTGTTTATCTCAGTAGGCCCATAGTTGAATTATTAAAGTTTAATGTAAGTACATACGTACTTACATTCTTGGTCAAACTTTTTAAGACTAATTGTTCACAATAATTTATAAATATCAAAATGAACAAGTTAAAAATGCTAAACTTTATTGTTATTAACCCACGAACGGCCTTGGTTAAAGCTAAAATTGGCCAGCCCGTTTTTAGCGTTTTGCAAGCATATTTTTAAAAATTCGCCAAAAATAGTAAATGAACCCCAATCCAAATGTGTTCAGTAGCTTTTTTGTAGAAGAAACTTCAAAGAATTCAAATATGCCACAAAAAATTAGTTTATTTTGAAATTGTAAAAGTTATTATTAGCTCAAGAAACAAAAAATGTTCAGTAACGAAAGTAAAAAGTTCAACTTTAGACCTACATAAAAAATAGTAAACATGGAGTAAATAGTAAACAGTAAGCGTAAAAAAGTTTCGTAATTTAGTTCTAAATAGAACTGTATAAAAACATTTATCAATTTCAAATTTTTTATTTTGAAAAAAACAGTTTTTATGTTTCAAGTACACGACTGGTAACAAACCTAGGCCTAGATTGTAACGTCATTTACTAATATATGCTTTGACCAAAAATGAAATATTATTATAACAAAGTGTAGAGGATAAATCAAAGAAAAGAACGGTATACTTGTCTTTCCTTAGTTCACAAAAGTGTTTGAGTTATATTTATTTGAATAACAAAAAGACATCAATCGAATAAAAAGTCCCCAGTCCACACGCTGCATGTAGGACAGGACATTTGAATAGCGTGGGAACAAACGCCCTAGGCGTTCTCACCACAATGCCACTTTCCACTGCTGTCTAGACAAACACAAAACCGGTTATATCTGGATTACTTGACACTGTTCGAAACGTCAGACTTTGCTCTACAAAATGGTGTAAAGCAATCTGTCAAAACATAAGGCGTAGCCTTCACAATATCTGTTGACAAAATGGCCTGTTTATTGGTTGAGAGACTGTCCAATCGCAAGGGTTTACAGTATCTCGTGAATGAAACAGTAATTTTACAGTGACATCTGATTGGAAGACACCAACAGAAAGATAAAATCTTGACGAATCCAATGGTAGCTTTATAATCTCGATAGAAATACTTCTGTAGATGGTGTTGCCCGTTGAAGAAGTGGGAAATAACAGTACAATTGTATGCAGATTCGCGCGTGGAAATAGCTGTAGCCCGATATGCATATTTTAAAACGATGATTACGTATGTAAATATACGTTTTACGAAAAAGTTGTAAATACAAAAATTAAAGTTTAATTCATTTCCTTTCCAATGGTGCCAGTTTTATTACGATTGGATAATTTTAAGTGGGTTAAATTATTGTTTATGCAAATATATGTAAAGGTCTCGCCATTGTCTAGATTGTTGCGTTTTGCGCCGTGAAACATGGTGACGTGGTGTCGTGTGGCCGTTGGTGGGTTAAAATAAATCCAGGCGATGATAACCACCCAGGTTTTTCGCCTTTAAACCCCCCCAAAAAAAAAAACAAAATTAAAACAAATAACTTTAAAACAATAATAAATGATAGTGGTATATTTTGTGATAGCCAAAATACACTTGAAATGAAACTAATATTGAAAAGGTTAACCATAAATTATATTAAAAGTTATTAAAAATAAAAACATTTATAAGTTTTTGTAAATACAGTAAAACCTCATTCATCCGGACTAATTGGGGCTCTATGTCGTCCGGATTAAATGAAATAACCTTAATATGAACAAAGGTACATAATGAAACACCCTTTATAGAAAACGAACATGTATTTTGAGTTTAGTTGTATGTACAGACAATACATTTATTTATAAAACATGTAGTAAAATGTATTATACACTGTAAATATGAAAGGTCCATTCTGTGGACTACTAGTTTAGAATGGCTTATTCCAAATTTAGCTGAATGTAATCTTTATAACCTGCAGTCAACTGGCTGTCCGGATTAAGCGAAGTCCGTGTTAATGGGTTTTTTTTTTTATGCGACGTTTTAGCTCGCTTAGTTCCCCTAAAATCGATCAAAAAGTAAAATACCATAAAAGTACCTGTTTCAAATCCACTTGGGTACATCTTCTGATCCGAGGCCAATGGCCAATTACTCTGCGAGCAAAGCCAAGCTCGTAACTCGACGCCGCAAAGCGAAGGAAGGAGCAAGTGAGTCGAAGCTGGAGGCTTAGGTGCAAACAATTCTACTAATATATTTCGTACACAGAGGCTGCTATTCATCACCGTCGCGAGTAGACCAACTCCCAAATTGTTGGTTGAAACCCTGAAACAGACCTATAGGCCTCAACTTAATTTTGGAAATTTGCTCAACTCAAGTCAGCGGTTCAGCTGCGTGGTCGAATTATTTACAACTAGGGTTGGCGATAGTTCGATAGTACTATAGATAGTATCGATAGTCATCACATTTCACCAATAGCAATTTATTTGGAAAATATGTGCGATCCAAACTTTATGGTTCATTATTTTTGGAAACTAATAAAACAATTGCTACACAGGATTATTATAACTATACAAACCATTTTACATGTTTTAAGATGGCAGTCACTTTATTTTTCACTTTTCATTAAATTTCATGAGGTAAAGATAAGGATTATATGGTTGAGACAAATGAGGATTATACCACAAATTAGGGAAAGTACTGATTTGCGCCAATTTTAAATATCATCTGTTTTTAAAATTCAAAATGCTGACAAAGTATTTTATTTGTTTTATTTCTCAATCGTTAATACAACTTAGTTCCACGATTCAAAATATGTTGCATATACATTTTTTTTAGTAAACATGTTTTATGTATCTATTTTAGAGAATCCAATTTGCATGTTCATATGCAAAACTATTACAAAAACTTTTATAACTACTTGAGAAACAAATATTTATATTATTTACAAAGTAATTACATTATTTTAAATTTAATAAATTTACAAACAATCCGGTACATGGACCGAGTTTAAAAATACATTTCTACTATGTTAGACTACATGTCAAAATCTAGAAAAACCTGAAATTTTAATATTTCAAATCGTAATATACATAATTAATATTTCATTTAAGCAAACACACAGAGTTATTTTATAATACTTGTTACATTATGTTCATATGCAAAACTATTACGAAAACTTTTATAACTACTTGAGAAACAAATAATTATATTATTTACAAAGTAATTGCATTATTTTAAATTTAATAAATCTAACAATCCGGTACATGGACCGAGTTTAAAAATTCATTTCTAACATGTTAAAATTCAGAATAATCTAAAGTTGTAATATTTTAAGTTAATATTTCCTTTAACCGAATACAACCAGTCGTTTTATAATGCTTCGGACTCTCAACAATGCTTTGGAACTCTCCTTCTTGAATGGAATGTTCTGTTGGCTTAAAAGCTCCGACTCCAATGTTGATGAGCATTGTCGCTGCCGCTCTAAATGTTTAACAAAGAATTTCACCAAATTTGCCCATAAACCAAAGATTTTAGCAAGAATGAAATGTGTCCAACAACGTTTACCAATCTATTTTGGTCCTTCAATGAATGAATGTGAAGAGTATGAGAATTATTTATTACATACTTTGTTCAGAGTGCTTTTGTACAAGCAATGTAAATGCGAGTTCTGCATAACGTGTAATACTGTAACCACTACTTACGCTCTTTACACACTATTTTGCCCGTATGATAAAAACTCGTGCGGTTTTAAATCGTGGACTGTTGCTTTTCACACTCTGTTTAAAGTATGAATCGTGAACAAATCATTGCATTATGGTTTTTGTATCGTCATAATGCATTTCTTTTATAATAGCATAATTTGTATAACATAATATTTATATTAGCGTATTAGAGTATAATATGATGTAGTGCTATTATATACTAACCCAGTTTCTAATACATATATATTGTTAGAAACTACGTATATTTTTCCTTTTTTTGTCAATATCTCTGTTGTTACTCTTTGAGCTGCAGACAAAATAAAAAAACCACATTGTGTTTGTCATTAAAAAAGTATATGTTTTTTGTCTCTAGTAATTTTCTCGCAAAGCTAGCGGTTTTTAAGATATTTTACATTAAAAATCATAAACGGCCGCCATTTTGAAAATATTTAAAACAATGTTCTAATTTTTCGTACAGTGATAAAATGTTACGCAACAAATAGGTATACAAAGTTTGAGCTCATTATCTTTTCTACTTCCAAAAATATTAAGGATTTTGTAAAAAACACATACAGACAGACAGACGAAAAAATAAGCACTGTAGACCCATGTTTATATTGTGAAATATGTTTGTCTGGATCCCAGGAATATATCCACCAAAAGGGGTCCAAGAGAGTTCGGGGACACCTGCATATGTACGTACCTTATATATTTCTTATAAAAAATGAAAAAAAGAAATAAATATCATAAAATTATTACGAAACATGATAAAAAATACAAAATGATGTTGGCAGAGCCGCCTTTGCGGGTGATAAAGTTACAAAATGGCCTCGTGTGAAGCGGTGTTAATTAAGTTTGAATTGTTTTTGAACATCAGTGCTATAGCATAACAGAAAACTTTTTTAAATATCAGAATTTATATTTTGACATTAACTTCTATAAAATAGTTTTAAATAAAAGAGAAATATGAAAATTTACTTGCAATTTGAATGACTGTAACTCGAAAAATATTATACTCAGGAAGATGATTTTCATTTTAAATTGTGGTAAATTTACTGTTCTTTAAAAAAGGACTGAATGATTTTTTGTGAAACCAGTCCTTCATGCTAAAAACTAGAACAAGGTAAAAAATGTGGAGTTTTTCGTCGCCGGTGGCGTGCGCAGACCACCGACGAGGTCGAAAACTTGGAATTTTAAATAGTGCCCCTATACATTCCAAAAAATCAGAACTTCCTTTTGTATCTATGGATGTAAAGATTGACTGAACTATAGTATATCCTCTACAAAATCGGGTCAAATTTCTGCGTGGCAACACGAACTTTTATATATTAGTGCTACGTATAAAACACCTCTACAGTAGCATTAACTGTTCAACATGCTTTCTTAAATTTATTGAAGCAGTTTTAATAACTTAAATGTCTATATTAGACCTATTTAGTGATTTTCTTAGTACAAAACTATTGGTTTTGCTTATTTGAATCACCATTTTTGTTCATTTACCAATAAAAATGCTCTTTACTCATAAACCAACAACTACACGGCTATAAACGTAATAACCTTTTTTAAAGCTCATATTTTATGGAGTATATTGTAGCTTTTTTCAATGTTCTATCTTGAACGGTTCTCATGTTATAAGCATTTTAATAAACGGCGCCCCCACCATATTCCCCCTTCCCCCTTTTTATGTCGACCACTCTGGAGGACGACGACATGGCTTTTCATGATCACTTTAGTGCCTATAACAATAATCAGAAATAAAATTGCATCAGGCTTTCCATGCATGCTCAACCCCCTTCAGATCCCAGACTAATTCACAGTCGATTAAAAAAAATACTCATACGAGTTTTTATCATACGGGCGAAGTCGTGTAATGTGCAAAGAGTGAAACTGTTGAGTAAATGAGTATGCATTTGTACTAAAACTACTGTTATGATTCACAGTCATACTATTTGAATTGTTTTATTTAGACAACGATTTGTATAACAGCATCTTGTCAATGTTTTTAATTAAATTGTTACTTTACTGTTGTTGTTACCTGCATTATTTTTGCAATATTTTTTCTAATATTGGTAAAGGTAAATGATCAATGAATAGACTGTTACGAATCACAATGCTACATTTGAATTGTTCTATTGTTACATTAGTTTGTATAAGAATATCTGTACTCTTTCATTACATAAATATTTTCTTTATTACTCTTGTTACCTGTATTAGTATTTTTAATTATTATTTTTTAAATAATAACGAGTTTCCTTTGAGTTTAATTTTATGATTCACAATGATTCATATAATTAGTTTTCCTTAAGTTAATTTGTTAAAGAAATATCTTTGAGTAAAATCGGAACTACCCCCTCTTCCTCCCCGCTACCCCTCGCCCTCACACACCCGTAACGAATGTTTTAATGCAGTCAGCTATCTGTAATAGTTCTGTTATCTGTGGTGTAACTCAAATAATGCGAAGTAGATGAGAGAAAGTTGTGCGCGCACCGTGTAGATAAGTATGTGTATAGTATCTTTGGATATATACAACTTGTAGTGTACAAAAAAATATCGCCCTGATGCTCGTTATAAATTCGTGTTTTCATACATGTTGTAATAATATTAATATTTTCATATACTTTTTGTGTATTGTAAGTGTGTGAATATTCGAAATAATTTGCAACATAAAACAGCGAGTATTTATAAAATTATTTAAATTGTTGGCGCAACTTTACTATTCGATTCTACGCCATATTGCTGCAGCGGTGCCAACGTATACGCAACGAATGTTCTATCTAATACATCATTGTAATGTTCAATTCAATTTCTAAACGTCTGAAATAAGTGAAAACCGAAAATAACTTTAACAAAATGTATTGTAATTAATTATAAATAGAAAATAAAACAATTTAAGCTTAAACTCTACTCATAAGTTATTAAGAAAATATTAGACATAGAACATCAGATTGTGAATGCAAAAGTAAATAAACACTATAGCCGGTTTCCGCTATTCCTACGGCTTAATACCACTTAATAAAATAAAATAATACACTTTTAACTTAAAATAAAAAAAAAAACTAAAAGGTTCTAACCTATAGTACTTAGTCACAGTATGTTAATATATAATTCAATTAGTACAATATAGTTAGGTTGCAGCACTAAAGTTACGCCAAATTTTTTACTATTCAGTTTTTTATCAGCAAAAATTCTCGAAAATTTACGCCAAAGAAGTATTAACCCCATTTCATAATACTGTCGGCCAGTTCCGTTCGGACTGCCTAAGTTGTTTTTTTATTTTTATATCCTTTACAATTTTACACAATATAAATGTATATTATAATATTGTGTTATTATTATTCTGTACATTTCATGTCGTATATTACATATATATATTTAAATATACATAAGTAAGAAGTGACATAACATGTGTACAATAACTACCTATTTATATAATATATACGTTACCTACATATTATGATTGTATTATATACTTTATGCTCTATAATATGTTTGGGTGATAATAATTACAATAACTAATTATATACAATTAGAAAATTGGGCAAATGTTTTGGAAATACATTATTACTATATTGGGGAATTTTTATGTAGCTGGTGGGGAAATTACGTGTATGGCATCTGGCAACACTGTGGCGTTATTTGCTTTGCAATATTGCATTTCATATTTCATATTCATTGCTGTAATTTAAGTTACTTCGTTCTTCGTTCAGTTAAGTTATCATCATAATGGATGGTTCGGGAGATTGCAAGAGGTCGGACATTATAAACACTGCTATTTACTTCATAGTTGGCAAGTTATTCATTATATCATATATTACTTCTAGTATAAGCTCTCATTTCATTATCCTTAAAAGTCGTTACTATTTGAATAGGCCTACTTGAATTATGCTGGTCGATTTACCTAAAATGTTTTAAATTTTGAACTCAATCATATCGTTTTGTGAAATTGGATGCTCGGCGAACTTTTATAATACCGCTAGGCCTATTTGTTAAAATAGCTTTAGCTGAAGATTTAGGAAAGTAAGAAGTTCTAACAACTTTAAGAACTAATGTTCAACCCACTCTGGATAGAAGAAGTAGGCTAGTGGTATTTTAGATTTCCCTGGATGCCTATTCTATGCCAAAACGATTTAAGGTAGGCTACTTCAGCTTTATAGCAATGCTTATTACTTCTACCTCAATCTCAGAATTAGTCCTCTATTATATTGGTTACATCACAATTTACAACATTCAATAGTAGGCCTACAATTTACCTAGGTTGGCAGCACTACTCTCTTTCCTAAAAACCTCTTCTGAATAGATATCAGCAGGTAGGATTAAACTCATTCCTGGTCCTCATTTTGGCGTAAGTTTACTATTCGACCCTAGGCTGGTATTTTGGCGTAACTTTACTTATTCGACTCTAGCCTAACATTTTTGCAGATGACGTTGTTTTACATTCTAGGCCTACTGTTAAATGTTGAATACAGGTAAACATACGGTTCTAGTTTAGAACAGCTTGACCACAGGTTTTAATAGAATTACACTATATATAACTTTTTCTTATATATATAATGAAATTAGACACTTCACTGATCGCGGGAAATCAATTATAAATATTCTAAAACAAATATAACATAACAAATTAACAAACCAAAAATCGCTTATGGGATTTAACACAGACAATGAACAGACATTTTAATACGCGATAGGAACAGGGTTGCCAGATGGGTTGCAATTAGATTTAAGTGGGTTTATCAGTGCCTCCTATATTGCCTAAAATTAGAACCTACAATATTATAACTATACTGTTATCGGTAACATATTGGGACTAAACAGTATAGGTCAGTACCTCTAGTTTTTTTTTTATTCTAATATAATGTGATAATAACGACGAAATATTAGGCCTATAATAATACTGTTATCGGTAACATATTGTGACTAAACAGTATAGGTCAGTACCTCTAGTTTTTTTTTAATTCTAATTATATAATGAGATAATAACGACGAAATATTATAATAATACTGTTATCGGTAACATATTGTGACTAAACAGTATAGGTCAGTACCTCTAGTTTTTTTTAATTCTAATTATATACCGTAATGAGATAATAACGACGAAATATTATAATTATACTGTTATCGGTAACATACTGTGACTAAACAGTATAGGTCAGTACCTCTAGTTTTTTTTTTATTCTAATTACATAATGTGATAATAACGACGAAATATTATAATTATACTGTTGCGTCATCTTTTCCTATTACATATGTTCAATGTGGCAACGTTGGCAATCAGAAATGATAAGTTTCTTCTTTTATACTGGTATTCAATGTAATTTCTTAACGACAATTGTTATTGTTTTTAAACTAAAAGTTTTGGAAAGTTATATAAATATCTACATATATTTTCGTGATTTCTTTCATCAATTTTGTTTAGTGAAGTTATTATTGATATTTCTTGGTGTATTAAGTGATTTGTTTCTTTTATTTAGTGTTAAAATATAAAAAAAATACTGAAGTTAACCTCTATATTTTCTACTTTAATTTCTCTCATAATTTCTATAATTTTTATTTCCCGCGGATATTTTCCATGTTTTTATAATCAGTTTAACGTGTTCTTTCATAATATGAAGAAATTTTAAAAAAACCTTTGGTCAAGCTGTTCTAAATTTTTACCAAACATACTGTAACTAAATAGGTTAGGTTAGAACCTTTAGGGTATTTTTTTAATTATTATTTTTGCATTTCTGTTAGCTCTAGGTTAGCCTAGAGTCGAGTAGTAAAGTTGCACCGGTGTTTTTTTGCAGACAACGACGTTTTACATTCTACTGTTAACCCTCTAACTGTCAGACCACTCAAATTGAGTGGTCTCAACGCCCTGCCGTAGTGAATTGTGTAGTCTGTGACAACTCAACTTGACTTGAATATTTCACCCACTAAAAATCATCCAATCGCAATAAATAAAAAACCGTTGGAAAGGAAATGATCTAAACTTTAATTTTTGCATTTACAAGTTTTTTCTAAAAAGTATATTTACATACGTAATCATCGTTGCAGTTTTTGAGTTTTCTAAAAGCCAATGTCGCGTGAATTTTAATGCGCCGAAACTACCTTTAATTCCCGTTTCTAAGTCTCTCCTTACAGCTCGCCCGTTATTTTTTATGCGTTATATCTGTAACTGAAGGATTCATCACACTTTTACCTATCTGAAACTGCCATCTAATCAAAAATCGGACAACTAGTTCCAAAGATATGGGATTGTCTGTAAACCTTTGCAATTGAGCAGATTTCAACTAATAAAACAACACATTTTGCGTTCGAGATATCTTTTATAATTCGAATTATTTCAATACCGTACCTAGACGTTTTGATATTTATTTATAGACCAAAGTTCAATCTTTCATTTGGTGTAAAGCAAACTATATTTGACTTTTTAGATATTATTCAAACAGCAGTTGAAAGTTCATATTTGCACAGAATTCATACTACCGCTTGAGTTTGCAAAACAAGGCTGTTTCCATTGTCTTCAACGGTCATATTTTGAATTTCCTTTGTCCTCACGAGGTTTCATTTGTTTCATCTCACTTTTGTAATTCAATTGATTCTAAGTAAAACACTTTTATGATAAGGTAATATACAAGTATACAGTTCAATTCTTTGATTTATTCTCTACACTTTGTTAAATAATATTTTGTTTTTGGGCAAAGCATATATTAGTAAATTACGTTTCAAACTAGGCGTTTTTTTTAGCCTATCGTGTATTTGGAACATAAAAACTGGCGTTTCAAAATAAGAAATTTGAAATCGATAAATGTTTTTATACAGTTCTATTTAGACCTAAATTACAAAACTTTTTTACATTTACGAAAACATTACAAAAAATGTTTACTACTTGTTAAATGTAGGAATAAAGTTGAACTTTTTCCTTTCGTTACTGAACATTTTTTGCTTCTTGAGCTAATAACTTTTAAAATTTTACATCAATAAATTTTTTAATACATATATGGATTTTTTTAACCTTTCTCTACAAAAAAGGTATAGATCACTTTTGGATTGGTATACAATTACTATATTTGGCGAATTTTTGAAAATATGCTTGCACCCGAAATGAAATGACTTGGCGTTGCAAAACATTAACATTGACAGTTGTAGGGTTAAATGTTGAATACAGGAAAACATACTGTGACTAAATACTATAAGTTAGAACCTTTAAGGCTTTTTTTTTATTTCTGTTGTCATAGGTAGCCTAGGGTCGATAGTAAACTTGTGCCCTCATTTTCTTTAAGAGCGCTATCTATCCAAGACTCTGTTCAATCAAACCTGGGAAGCAGGGTGACCGAGAAGCTAAATGTGTCAGTCCAGTCTGCTACAGTTGGGAATCTTCCAATTATGGTTACATAGGTTTAAACTTGGCTACAAGCTATTGATTTATCTGCTTTTTACTCTGCTTCCCCGATATCATTAGTCTAACTAGCATAAAGTATAAGTGTCAAGAAAGAAAAAATCACATAGGCCTAGGCTAATTCTACAATGTAGATGTAAAGTTTTCTTTAAATTTCTAGGTTACTGCATTTGGTCAAGGAAAACAGTATAGGCCTACGGTCCCAACACCATTTGTGGCAGTGGTGCCAACCTATGCGATAATAAAGGCTGTTGAGTTTGATCTAAAGTGTAACTTTAGAATATGCCTCCCTATTATTGATATCATCTGACACGGCAACATTTTTTAGGAAAAATGTCACTGCGAGTCTAAATGAGGAACACTCCGCATCACTAATTAAATTATATAGCCCAGGCTAAATATCTGGAAACTAAAAGAAAAACTTAGAAAATGATAAGAAATAGGCCTATTTAAATTAAATCCATAAAAAGTGATGGGCTAAAGTTTTCATTACGACCCCTCACTATATGTGGCAGAGGTGCCAACTTATATATGCAAGGAAATGCTGTAATACATAATTGTAATATTCAATACTATTTCTGAATGTCTTGAATAAATGTAAACAGAAAATATAATTTACAAAGTTTAATGTAGGTCTAGGCATAATTAATTATTAACAGAAAATAAAACATAAACTCAATTCACAACTTGTATACCGGTAACTCTGGAATTATAAGACATATCTTTTCAATGACATCGGACTGCGCTTGTGAACATAAATAAACGTGTTTGCCGGACTCCGCTTAACATCACTTAATAAAATACATATAGCCTATATAATAAAACAGTAAAACACAAAATTTTCACTTTATAAAATTCTATAATAAATACTTAATGTTGGCGCAAATTTACTATTCGAGCCTCGGCTAACTTAGGCAACAGAAATGAAAGAATAATAATAAAAAATAAAAAAATAGCCTAAAGTTCTAACTTATAGTCTTTAGTCACGGATGTATTCAAAATTTAACAGTAGAATGTAGAATAAGGTTGTTGTCTGCAAAAATATCAGCTGAGGGTCGAATAGTAAATTTACGCCCTTAATGTTTACCATACTTTACAACAAACTACGGATATTCGATATACATCGATGTTCATGGTTCAACACATTGAAAGAGCCTAAATGTATTTGTTAAAAAAAGCCTGAAGTTTTAACAGCCTCTAGTTACGTTATCTGCGCACATTCAACGCTTAGGTTGGCAACACTACGCTCCATTTCCTAAAAAAACTTCATCTGCTGAGGGTCGTAAATTAAATTTATGTCAGTTACAGACGATGATTATGATCAGCAATCTAAGAATAGTTTGTAGTATAGTACTTTTTTATATGATGAAATTTATCTATTCTTTAGTTATATTTGTCATAAGTGAGTATAAGAAAAATCGATTGCTTATACGTCACGGGAAGTAGATGTAAACTAGTGCTATTGATAGATTTATTTAACGGCCACCTGCGCGAAAAATCTGCACATGTAGGGGAGGTAGTTAAAGTTCCCCCACCACCATCGACATGCCGGCCGGTTCTCTGCTTAGTTTGCCACATTAAGGGAAAGTAGTGGTGCGAGGGGGGATAAGTAGTGTGGGGGTTGGAATACCCTCCCTCGCCACTATCTCCTTCTCTCTCGCACAAGTACTCAAAATAGGTCGCCGTCTAATAAATCCATCTATAGTATCTTGCTTTTAAATTGATGAATAATTAATCCGTCAGAATTGAGTAGAGTGCTATCACAACAAATATCAGAAACAAAGTGAGGGAGTTATTACTATTCTATAATTAGAAAACACGTACATAGAAACTACTGCAGTGCTTATCTGGTTGAATTTTTAGTATACCACTACTTGTCCTACATGACAGCTGAATTGGCGACATAAGTAACTCCCGCTATTGTATTAAACTCATAAAGGTATTTAAAAAAAAAAATAACAATCGATAATTGATGCTATTTCGGCAGTAAATAGGAATAGTGATACACTAAACCAGGGGTGCAGAAAATGTTTTAGCACACAAAATTTCCCCAGAACACACTTTTTTTCGCTAAAAATTTTCCCCAATTGATCGCTATTCGCTACGGATGCGCCAGACATTAACACAGTTTGTTTATCTATTTCAACATATTTATTGACCTTATGTTTTGATAATTTTGATCATATTCACTATAAATTCCAATATAAATCTTCAAAAAAATAATAATAGCATTATTTTTACTTAATTAACTACGGTGAAATTAAATATCTACAGTGACATATCTTCAGATGGTCCCAAAAGGTTTAAAACAAACAAAAAAATACAACTTGATTATTGCTATTTTATTATGTTTAAAAGTAGGCCTAAGGCCCGTATTACACTGTAAAATAATTTATAAAATAGGTTTTATAAAAGTTCTTTGACAAAGATCTTTGATAGTGTAATGGGCCTTCTTTTATAATATATTTCTTTTATAAAATTTAAGAGGTTGGCATTTTACCTTTTATAAAATGTTAGATACATTTTTACCTTTTAGTACACGTCCAAAATGTTTTATAAAAGAGAATCACATTTCAAATCTTTTATAATAGGTGGATACCATCTTTTATAAAACATATTTTATAAAATATTTTACAGTGTAACAAGGGCCTAATACTTAAGTGGTTAAAAGAAAGTTTAATGTTATGTTTAATTAGTTCCAATTCAATTACCGAATTACCTACCGCAGTCACTACTGAAAATCGTCCGGGCAGAACACACGAATTGAAAGAAAATTAAACTTAACAATTACTTTTTATTTGTTACATTTAGTTAAAAAATAAGTGATCCCGACACGCTACGACTTTTTAACTGTCAAAATCAGTTCTCCCATACCCAAAAACACATAAAACTTTCCCCTCGTTGTATTTTTAAAATTTTGACCCAAAAAAC
>JAGFPH010000370.1:378639-403290 GCA_018207615.1 Philaenus spumarius
AAAAAATAGTTATTTGAAATTTCCATAGCTGGAAATCAGCTGAATTATATGTTTATCAATACTAAATTCATCGTCATTAGCTGCCATCGATGTTTTACTTTTTACCAACAATTGTTACCGTTCTTAGACTAGGCTACAATTATGACTCATTTTATATTTACATGCCACGGTAGGATCTGGGCCCATAACCTGTTGAGATTAATGTAATTATATGTTCTTTGTATTTTACTTTTATATTATATAATTATACAGGGCGAGGCAATACTTCCTTTACCATTTCGGCGAGGAATAGTGTAACGTGGGTTGGTCCTATATAGTGGGAGAAGTGACCGTTCGACTTGGTGAACAATGGGCGATCTTTATTTGAAGGGATTCTTACTAACGGAAATTCGATAGTCGACGAGCAATGTGCATTTCGAAGAAACTTTGATTTAGCCCCTTTGGCTCCCGTTCCCTTGAAACCAACAATCTTGAATTGGGTTTGACATTTTAGAGCCATGAGGTCCGCAACTTGAGGTCAATGGGGGGGGGGGCGTCCACGCATTGCTCGTACCCCTGAAAATTTTGTGCCAGTGGGATGTTTTGTCATTCAGTCACCACGGAGGTCAGCCTGCAAACAATCTGCTGCACTGAACATGTCAAGTCACTCGTACTGACGTATTTTACATGAACATCTTCGTTTTCACCAATACAAAATAGTGATTGCACAGGAACTGTTACCAAGGAACCTCGAAAACCGTATCAGCATTTGTCGACAGCTTCTTAACGACATTCCAGCTACCGATGTCGTCATGTTCAGCGATGAGGCTCATTTCCACATTTCGCAAAACCTCATAAAGCGGCAAAACCTTTGGTATTGGTGTGAAGTGTGTGAAGCAAACCCGAGGGAGTTGCACAGCCCTCGTGTAGCCACTTGGTGTGCCAGTAAACATTTGTGGAATCATTTACCCCTTTTTTTAATAGGGGGAAATGACGGTCACCGTCACATCTGATCGGTACATTGACATGTTGCAGAACTTGTTGCAACCAAACCTTGACCTTGATCATGTGTGGTTTCAACAAGATGGTGTGACAGCGCACACGGTGTGGAGATCAATGAAAGTTGTGAGGCAGATGTTTCCAGGCAAGGTCATTTCAATGAGGGGTGATGTTTAATGGCCTGTTAGATCTCCGGACTCAACTGATTGTGATTTTTCCTCTGAGATTACCTCAAAGCTGAAATGTACAAACACAGACCGTGAGATTTGACTGCAATGACGATGGCCATTCGCCTGGAAATCCAGCTCATTCGGATCGACGTCGTACATCGCATGATGGGTAACTACCACCTATTAAGACTTCAGAATTGCATTGACAATGGAGGTCGTCATCTTACTGATGTATTATTTAAAACAACTTGATGTAAAACCTTATGGTTCGTATAATAAGTGAATATAAATATATTTTTCATATCAAGCTTAGTTTTTTATTTATAGCCTCCTGAAATGGTAAATGATATATAGCCCCATCTTGTACAATACACTCATTAAGTGTCTAGTACATCTAAATACAAACATTGCCCATATGATTGATAAATTTTACATTTTGATGATTTTCTTAATATGGTATTAAAATTAACGTTCTAACTTATTAAATAAAAAATCTAATCTAGCCTGTACATCATCACTACTTAAAGTAGGCCCAAGCCAGCTGTGCACGCGACAAGCAGTGTACTAGCCGTCCTGCTGACATTCTACCAGTGTACCACGTCCAACTATACTGTACATGACTTTATTTACACTACGATTAGGCCTACATTGACTTAATGTTGATAGAAAAATCTGAATTTTTGTATTTTGTTTAAGTAGACCCTAACAGTGCTGCATACGGTATAAGCACATTTAATTTATAGCAAGTATTTAAATTGTAATACACAAATAATGTCAAAGTAAATTTTAATCTTCCGAATATGACCTGTGGGGATTTTCTTTTTCTTGGTCAGAAAAATTTCATCAGCACAAAGTTTTAGATTATAAAACAAACTAAAATTTGATTTAAAAAACTTTTTTGTAGGAGCACTGTGTCAGTCACAATCGTGGTTTGAATACAAGTCAAAATATTGCGTGAAACTGCCCAGCTGCGTTTCTTGGTCTGCCCGCTCTCGGACATTGTCAATGTATTTTTTCACATGTACAGTATTTAGCAAAAATATCATACCGTTCTTAGCTTGTAATAATAATTTTTACTATATATTACACTAATATATTGATTTTTTTATGCCTGACTTGTAATAAAACGGCCCTCCGGCGTGGCGGATGTTTTTAGAAATGTACCCCCGCCTCGCCTCCAGCACGCTCGGGCAGCTAGCTTGGGCTTAGCCTATTGTACATATTATATTTTAATATAGTTCTATTCTAAAAGATATTGTATTGTATTAATGGAATAATACCTTATAGTTTTAATTATAGAAACCTATCTGTGATTATTTATGTATGTAAGTTGAATCTAATCTAAGTTGTAAAAAACTTATATAATTTATTATGTTTAGGTGATGACCACTTGTCGAACTTAGTTCTGGCGGTCCTGAGATCACCACAATTTACTAATTTCATGGACTTAAACCATTACATCTTGCATATCACATTTGCCGACTCTCGTGGTGCGTTGGCATTCCAGGAAACTTGTATCCTTGATTATTTCAATATTGTTTGTTTTTAAATATAATACAGTAGAGTCCCGCTATTCCTAACTAATTTGGACCGAACACTGGTCGGTGTAGCGGGAATTCAGAATAGGCGGATTTCATGAATAATATCAACGTATTGACTTGTTAAGGCGTAAATTATATGGGAGGACACTGCTAGTGTCATCTCTATATATCATTGATCTGCTCGTGAACACTCAAACTGAACTCATATCACACGTAGACGCGGCAAACGCTCTTGACCTCGCTTTAATGTAGGTTTACACCATTCGTTTTTCTTTCCATTTCGTTGCAATTTCTTTTTTTTCTAAAAACGGAAGGGAAGGTTTGTTTGAACTGTGTGTTTTGTCATCACATAGCCTCAGTACGGCATTGTCTTGAAAAAGATCGAAAAAATAAAATTCCTTCGAGATAATGAAATAGGAAGAGAAAAACTGATGAACGTAACCGGCAGGATGAAGTGCCTAGCTGTTGTTTCTATACTTTCCTTCTTTCTGAAGGACCCGGTATCCGTTTCACGGGACACTTGTTGCGGTAGCTTCCTTCCCGCAAAACGCGAAGGAAACAAAACTGGACAATTCCAAGAGACCCATTGGGATAAACGTGTTGTCAATTATTTCCGTAACCAAAACAACGAAACGGAAGGGAAAAACAAACACTGACTTTATTTTTTAAGTGTGTGTAGGCCTAGATTAGTGATTTTCGTTGTTAGCAGTGATTAAAAATGATTCTACAGAATTGTACAAATGGAGCCGATAAGTACTGTCAGTAACCAGCTTTCTTTAAAATTTGGTTTCAGGCGTTTTCATCAAGTTAGGCTCTATGAATGTCTCTATTTAACTTCTTTGTATAACAATAAATGCACGTTTTTTCACAAACGTCTTCAATTTCTCCTGTTTTTAAGTTATTTTTTCTGAACTCTGTTCGGAATAACAGGACTCTACTGTAATTGTTGTTTGTTTGTAAATACTTAATATATTGTTTGTTTTACGAAAACAAAGGTAAGAAATTTTATTCTATTCAATTAGCAAACTCATATCCGATAAAGATTAAATTTTTGCACATATTCTAAATGACTTTCTAAATACCATCAAACTTCAATATGTCTGAACAGTGATGGAAAAGTAAAATATCTGAGAAAAACTGCCATTTTGATGTCTTTTAAAGATATTTCTAGCTAAATGTGTAGCAATAGTTGTCTGTCCATTAGATAGCTAACAATAAGTGGTTTTATCTGGCATTTAGCACTAAAAATTAAATTGCAAATTGTTTTTTTAATAAAAACATCTAAATGGATTTTTAATTTTTAAATATAGTATAGCCGCGGTTATCCGAGGTAATGTGGACCTTGTGTTCCTCGGATAAGCAAAAACTCGGTTAACACGGACTTTGTCAAACATCGAGAAACATACGGTAAACTGTTGAAATCAATGAAAATGTGGTCAAAGATGTGAAAAAGCATCGACAGTATTATCAAATGAAAAACTAAAGTCCAAATAAAAATAAAATACAAAATGATAAAAGATGTACATGTTTCAGATAAAAAATACAACTTAAAGAAGTCCATAAGTGCTTTCTGTTTAACGGAACTCACTCGCTTGTAATTTTTACAATACTGGTTTTTAACTGGTTGTCACTGCACATTGCCATAACACAGCGAGTATGAGTTTTATTGAACAACGTGTCATTTAGTGAAAAAGAATTGTAAATAATAATATTGTAAAAAAATATTTTTTGAAGAAGTCCATTAGTGTTTTCTGTTTAACGGAACTCACTCGCTTGAAAACTAAACAAACGATATGCAGTATGACACACGCAACGTTTTAAGAGCGATTTACTTGATACTGAATCAAACTACTGTATTCACAAAAAATAAAGGAGAACTAGTGTAAGAGGGGGTAAGCCGGGTAGGGTAGAAGTTAGACACAATAGAAGGTCGGATAGAAGCAGGTGCAAGATAAGGAATGATGACATCACCATAGCATAAACAATAATCACAGACGTTTGTCTACCCTTACTATGCTATTTAGTGTATCCGACTACCCGATTAATATTATAGACATTTGTTTGATTGTTTATTTAGTTCACTACTTATAAATAAATTAGTAATTATGTTATTTAGGCCTATTTAGAAAATCTATTATTCTCTTGAATAAACAGTACTTGTACCGGTCAAAATACCTTAAAATTTAAAAAATCCTAATCCTATTGATGATTAACAAAGCTTTGGAATTACTGTATTGTACAGTAGCCTGCCCTTCTGTATTTAATAATGATTAAAAACTGTGCTTTTTATTTACCGGAACTATTTTTGACGTAACATTATGCGACTAATATAAGTACAGTACTGTAGATATGCGGATTTCACTTTGCACGGTTACTGTAACGCATGCGTCTACCGCAAACCAAACTTTTTTTTATTTGTGTATTACCTCGGTTAACCTGGAACTCGATTATTCGGAGCCCGGATAACAGCGGCTCTACTGTATATAACCTAGAAAAAACACTTTGTTTGTCAAAATAGCATGCTTTAACTTAAGCATGAACACTTTATATAGACGAGGGTTAGCCGTCATGGATAGTAGACAGTGATGTTTAAGATTGGGAAATAGCAGTCAGAAATTAAATTGGTTTTTGACATTGCTTTGTTTAAGATTTATTTTTATGAATTAATGATTATCTGAAAAGCTTATAGTTCCTACTTTATGAGGGCAAAGCCAGATGCTGCAACTTGTATATAGGAGAAACTGTTAATTTGTAAAAATGACAGTGATAGAAAAAGTAAAAAAATAGAGAGAAACTGCCTCCAAAAACAATTTCTAAATATAGTGTACAAATTATAATTCAGTGTAAAAAAATACAGTTTTGATATGTTCAATTATATAATGTGATATATATATATATATTTTTAATATGAAACGTTTTCCGTTGCTGTGATTTTATTTATTTCTTAACTTAGCTTTCAGTTGGACATGGCCTTCCACCGATGATGTATGTATTCGCTCCTCGAGGAATACTAATCAGAACTATGGAATTAGCTCGACCAATGATTAGATCACTCGCGTTCGATGAGGGTACTGCATTTCCTATGCTTACTGCCACTATTCAGGATATTGTTATTGGAAGTAGGTATCAATTTGTTGTTATATTTGCACAGTTATATATATACAGCTCCTTTACTAGGAGATTAGTTCAAACATGTTAGACGAGCGCTCTGTATTTGCCGCTCTTACTGCATTTGTTCGGGGTTCTCCTCATAGAGGTAGGACTCATATCAGTTTGTTGTTACGAGCATAGTTGAGGAGTAGTGAGAGTCAACCGCCTCATAATTTTGTGTAAAAGTAGCTCTTCGTGGGATGATGTCTAAGAGTATTGGTTTGAAATTTGCTCTACAGTATTTTCCATACTTAAAATGCTTGCAGTGATACTCGAAGGTAAATTTTTGTGCAGACACGATAAAAAGAAAGAAACCGATATTGTGATTTAATAATCTGTATAGTAGTAAATCAATTTGTATTTATTTATGTTTAAAGTCATCAAACTACAAAGATAAATGGTATGTACAGACACAATGAATAAAAAAGAAACCTCATTAGCGATATGATTTAAATATATGGATGGTGTATATTTCTTTTCGTCTCATTGGAAAGTCAATGCAGCACTAGTTGATGTATTTAAAACTAATTTTGTTTTCTTCTGAGTTTGCAAATTATCTTGTGTTATACTTTGTAGGTAATGATTTTGACAATGCGTAGATTTAATCTATAGGATGTGTCTGTAGTTCTGAATAAGTGGAAAATTCAAGGCAGGTTGTACACTTTTCAAAATATTTAGAATCTACAAAATAATAATCACAAGTTACAAGTAGCCCAGTCGACGAATGATTCTAGAAGGAAAGTCAATAAGCAGAAAGACCAACTATGGTACGTTGTTTGGGGTACCTAGTAGTATAACATACTAAAAGTCCTTGACCCTAGGGGTGGCGGAAGAGGGGGGACGGATTAAAGGTTCCTTTTTTGGTTTTTCGCATATATCTCAGTAGGGGTTGGTCCTACAAAAAATATATACATATATAAAATTAAAGCTGACAAAATTCTCTAGTATTTAATTCCTATAGTTTCTTTCTATCTTTAACCGTTAATGAGATATACGCTCTTGAAAATGAGTAATTTTCGGGGAAAACCTTTCTTTGCAACACATTTTTCGCCAAACTTCCGTCTCCAGCGCCTGAGGCCTGGAAATTTAATTCTCTACAACTTTCTCTTTGACGAATTTTCTGTGAAATGAAGATCTGGTCTGACCCATGACCCATGGAAGGTTGAGAAGGGAGGGATCCCCTCTCAAGCCTCTCCCCATCTGGCCTCTCCTCGTGAGCTCTCTCCAGTTCTTATCTAGCTTTAGTTGAGTTATATAACATCATGTGTCCACAAATAATTGTGTTTTTTCACCTCAGTATATTATTTTAATATAATTATATCGCGATGTCGACGGAAAAGTGTTTCACTATCTCGCTTTAGTTGAGTTAGTTTATATAACATCTTGTATCCGTGGGAAATCGAATTATTGTGTTTTTTCGCCTCAGTATATTATTTTATTATTATTATATCCGGTATATTTTATTATATCGAGATGTAGATGGAAAAGTGTTTTGTTTGTGACGAGAACTTGTACGAAAGTTGTGGGAATGTGTCCTGTGTGAGTGCAAAAGGAATAGCTTCACTGATAAGTGTCAGTTTACAAAGAAATGACGGAAAAAGCTCCAACCTTGTAGGTTTGTCATCCCTCAGTTCATTCTACATGTAGAACTGAAAGCATACGAAGCTGATGTGAAGAAACAGACACCTTCAACATCAGTTGGTTTTAGGTCCTCAATTCGATTTCAAGACCCAGTGTCTCTTTTGTCGAAAATCAGTTGTGAGTGAGAGAAAAAAGGAGGTGCATAGGCGGAAAACCGTGTATACAGTTAGAGACATTGATACTTTCAAAAACAACTGTATTGATGCTGCATCGGCAAGAGAAGACGAGTGGAGAGAAATTGTTCTCAGTCGCCTCACCCTAATTGATTTGGTTGCCGAAGAAGCTGTATATCATGAACAATGTCGGAAGGATTTTTTTCTACCCATTTATTCTGCTGAATCTGCTCCCGCAGATAAACACCTAGACAAAACCATGGCTGAAATATATGATTTCATGAATGTAACAATGACTGCCAGTTCTCATTTGAGAAACTTCGAGCTGCAAACTCCAGATATCAAAACAAGGTTGATAAAGAAATACGGCGACCGTATTGTAGTAGCTCCAAGACTGAATCGACACCAAGTTGCCACGATAATCTTCTCAGATACAACTCACAAACTGCTTACAGATTTGTGGTATGAGAATAAGGCCAGTAAGGTAGTTATTGAACAAATAAAAATCGTAGAGAACGCAGTTGAGAACATAAGACAGGATATCCAGCGTGAAGTATATGATGTCGGCGTGTACCCACCAGCTGATGACTTCTCGAAGGGCGCAGCTGAGAATCCTTAAACACTACAAACGTTTTTAGATGCTGTCACAATTTAAAAAATGACAAGAGTAACTGAGTCAAAGAACCTTGCAATCGCGGACACCATAATATCCATTGTTTGCCCAAGAACACTCATGTCATTCATAATGAACATCCTTGCTCTTCTTGTCTACAGAAGGTTTGGCTCAACAACATTGCTGAACCTCCTTGCTAGTTTGGGTTACTCAGCATCATATCACGAAGCTTAACCACTGGAGCTATCCACAATTTCACATGCCCAGCCAACATTTAAACCTGGAACCTTCGCCCAGTTTGTGTTCGATAACGCAGACTTTAACACATGTACCATTGATGGTCTGTCACTGAACACATTCCATGCTATAGGCAGCATGAAATCAAGCTGAAAGCACTGCCCAAATCTCTTGAGGTGAGTGAACTTGGTATCATTCCTCTGCAGATATATGTCACACCAATAGAAAAGGAATTGGACAACGTTACAATACAACACATAACCGTTACGTTTCAGGTGTTGGAGCCTCAAACTTATGGTATTTTATGGTTTTATGCTCAACCTCAGTGGAGAGGATTTTTGATAGACTTGATTAAAGGGTATAAAAGTGTCAAAACGAAGGTCAAAACAGCCTAATAACAACATTTTACCAGCCGTTATACTGGAAGGCGCGGGAAATTGTTGCTGCTGCACCACTGATTTTCTAGAGAGTATATCTTTTATTAGCAGTTACAGATAGAAAAAAAACTATAGGATTGAAAAATGTAGAGAATTTTGTCAGCTTTAATTTTGTGTATGTATATTTTTTTTTTGTAGGACCAACCTCTACTGCGATATAGGCGAAAAACCAAAAAATGGTACCTTCAACCCCCCCCCCCCCCCAATGGGCCCCCATACCTGGGGGCAAATGGGACCCCCCCCCCCCCCTAGCTCCTAGGGAAAGGAAAATATGGATATTATTAATTATAGTCAGGTATTTTTCTTTAAGGGGCTCCGGAGCGCCCTATTTCGGCAATGTTAAAAATACAATATTTAAGGAACATTTTCTCAGAAACTTGATCAAAATTAGTAAAATTTTATGAGTGTGTTAGTACTACTTAAATACAAAATTTAACATGAGGGTTTTGCAATACAAGCATTTGAATACATTCTTGTCGCACCGGGGATTAAATGAATTTAATTGGTCCGCGGCTAGAATTATTTCGGCGACAATAAGAAATACAAAAATAAAAGTTTGATTACTGTCTCGACACTGATAAGGACCGTTTGTTGGACAGAATGTGCCTGAAGGGCGTTTTAATTGAATTACTGAAATATCGGCCCTGAAAAGGACCGTATTATTGCCGGAAGAGCCAACGTTTTTAATTACTTGATTATTAGACTCTTTGGACCCTGATAAGGGCCGCTGAGTGAGAAAAAAATTTGGCCAGAAGGGCGGACGTTTTTCAGGTGAAGCCTGCTTGGTGTTCGAAGCGTTGCGATGTTTCGTTGCGTAGCGATGTTTGTGACGCTAGAACACAACACCTTTACCAAAGTGCTGTGGTGAGACACAGTAGCCCTGAGCCGTAGCCCGCCCCGCTAAACCGAAGTCTAGGGGAAAGCTACTATTCTTTGTGTATAGGGCCTTAAAGGACCTTATGTGAGTGCTAGAAGAGCGTGTAATGTGTGTATCAGGTGTTATCATAGCCTGGTACAAGTACCTTGTTTGACTGATGGGACTTCAGTCGTTGCGGTAACTACGATGGAGGTTCAGGCCGAGTCCTGCCTCTTTTCCGCGAACGGTCTTCTTTTTAATTCGCTGTGTAGCGCAGATGTTGTCTACTGTGAATTTGAATTAAGAACCAGTATTTGATTGAATTAGAAATATCGCTGTTTATTGAATTCCGAATTTTTGGCCCTGTAGCAAGTGCACAACACTTCCTTCCCAGTCGCAACTCTCTTTCCTTGGCGAACTCTCTCTTATTCTCGTGCGCCTCGGCTGAGGGCTTCCACAACTGTTGCGGGAAACTTCCCGTCTTCGCTTCTCACTGTTCAGTCCTTGGTTCAGCGTAGTCGGTAACTCGGCATTTGCTTTGCTCAGTAGAAGATCACTGGTTGATACTAGTAGATTGAAGTTGGCTTGGTTGGTCTCGTAGTGAACGAAGATCAGAATATTGAAGTTGGCTTGGTGTCGCTGTGATGAGTTGTCCTTTTGGACTCGAATCTGGCTGTATATATACTGTTTTTCAGCGAAAAGTAACACCTAGGTGCAAGAAGTAACACCTTGCGGAGTTGGTTAATGAATCGCCGGGCGGCGAAGTTACGGAGTTCCGAATTAGTGAAATGATAATTTGAGTTCTCGAGATCTTAAGTTAGCGCTAGATAGTTCTTAAGTTCGCTTTGGGACTTAGAAAAATTACGTAGAAGCAACGCGGAAGATTGTAACTTTCTCGGACGAAGTGCGATGAACGCCGAGAAAGTTTGAAGTTATTGTTTTGGTCGTATGAGCGATGATATATTTAGTTTTGTTACGGCAAACGTTTCCACGTTTGCCACTAAATATATAACGTGACCAGGGAGCTGAATTTACAGGGGAATATAGAGTTATTTCGACAGATGTTTCGCGGGAGATAACCGAACAACTTTCCCGTAAGGCGAGGTCTCGTCTGCGGGGAGAAGTTATACGGTAGAAGTGATGAATCCATTCGCAGTGTCCTTGGCGGGAGTACGTGTCTACGTTTCCCAGACAGCTGCAGTGCGTTGTCGGAACGGTCCTTATGAAATTTGTGGGGAAATAATGCTAGTGACTTTCTCGGAAGACGAGGTCTCAACTCCCGAGGAAAGTAAACGTAGATTATTGAAGTTTGCCAGGCGATATACGACGTGTCCTTGGCGGTCGAACGTAGGCCTACGTTCGCCAGGCAGATGTTATATCGTCCCGTTGACTTGTGGAGTGAAGCTCCGGGGAAATTTAGGCGAGTTTTCCCGTAAATGGCATTTGCGTTAAAATCGCATGACGCAGACCTAAGTTGGCCCTTTTGAGGGCCATGAAGTTTGTTGACGACTTTGATGATTGTTTCGCAAGAAGTTGGCCCTTTTGAGGGCCGAGAAATTTATTGTGGAATTCCGGTTGTTTGTTTGACGATGTTGTCGGCCCTTTTGAGGACCGAGAAGTTAATTCGGAAATTCCACCGGGTGTTTCGCTTTGACTTTGGCCCTTTGCAGACCAAACATATTACTTTCGCCGGAGTGTATATACGTTGCCGGGGATATCGCATGAAGCTGAATATTATTGTAAAATATAAGTAGCTCCGCTACGACAATATTTTGTCAATATTTTTATAAAATAATAGAATTTTGACCAGTTTTTGCCATATTTCTCAGTCATAACTTAGAAATGAGCACTTATATTACAAAATGCTCTCGTTAAAACCTGTAGTGTACTCCATTAAACAAGCCCTGAAAATTGCAGATCAATATGTTAGATAGATTTTGATAAAATGTTCCTTTTGTGAATAAAATATATGATTTATGGAAAACATGTTTAAAGTTTTACTTACATATTTAATACATACCAGCCCCATATGCAGGGTTGTCATCATCTGAGTATCATCAAAGACTGTATAATCAGGTTTGGCACTACAGAAAAAGCTAAATATCCCTATCAAAATGAAAATTCCCACCATAGGCAGCAATTTTAATTATTTTCAAATTGGATAAATCATATAAAATTATTAAGAATATGATACAAAATTTGTCTTATTCTCATGTGACATACGAACCAAAAAACTTATTTTTACTCACTTAGAGTTGAGATATAATAATAAATGTAGGCTTGTTTTTAAGCTAAATAAAAGGGCAATAATAAAAGCAATAAAAAACCAAAAAAAAAAGAAAATTGTATGTGCTCGGAGCCCCTTAAAGAGATTAGCACTAAAATACGTTTGAAATGTTAAGTGCTGTTTGATTTTACATATACTTATTTTATTTTTTACAAGAGTTCAGGCATGAGCTGCTGCGTCACTACTTGGTGTAGCCTCTAGGAGTGTTATAGGCCTTTGTGTATTCACTGACGGTGAAGAGGTACAGACTCAATGCTGTGTGGGTTAATACTTCACCTGAACAGCCAAATTGATTTCCCAAATTTTAAAAGTTTTCTTGGGGAGGTCATAAATATCCCTGAATTCCTTTTGCCGAATTACAATGCACTGTGTATTGAAAATACTCCCTATACAAAGGTTGGCGTGCGAAGCACGCAATGCATTGTTGTATTGAAAATACTCCCAGAATGGGGGTTAACGTGCGAAGCACGCAATGCATTGTGTATTGAAAATGCATTGTGCATTGTTGTCGTGAGTCGGCCGCTTCTCATAGTGTTCAGCGTCAAGCTCACATGTGCTTCCTTAGCAGTGAACGTGTTACGCCCCATACCCCGGTCTAGCCACCCGTCCTAGAAAATATATGGGCGCCAATGCTCCTCCCCCCGGGGCTCTTTCTCCATCCTTAGGGTCATGGACTTTTAGTATGTTATACTAGTAGGTACCCCAAACAATGTACCATAGTAGGTCTTTCCGCTTTTTGACTTTGCTTCTAGACCCCCCCCCCCCCCCCTTTAGGGCATTCGTTGACTAGACTAAAGATATGTAAATGTAACAAAAATCGCAAAACACATAAATTTTAAATTTATGAAATCATAAACGTAAGAGATTTAAATGTCATGAAAATCACAACAAGCATAAAATTATGAATTATTTGTTAAATCAGGGAAGCATCTAAGTTTGTACAACAATAAAGACAAGAAACAGTAAAGATTATGTCACAGGTAAAATCTATGAAATAAGAAGCACACGAAACATAAAAATTGCTAAACTTATCAAATCATTTATCAAACAAACGTGGCATTTCATATATCGATAAATACAAGCAATTATATTAATAATTTTTGAAATAGGTTAAATCCATACTACTAAAAAATAAGAGCTTAAAATAAAAATGCAAATTGTAAACATTTTAAAGTTATTAATTATTTGTGAAGAAAACGTAGCATTCTCGTTATACCTTCATAAATACAATATTCTTAACTAAAGTAAACATATATGATGTAGATAACAAAAAAATGCAAATGAAAAATTGTAAAATCCAACAATAAGACCTAAATGATAATCATCATTATAAAATATGTAGTCCCAATAGTCAAATTAATTGAAAATGTTTTAGTTAAAAAATACAAGTAAACTCAACAGAACATTAGTTAAACAATGACCTCTCACTAGACGCAGTAAACTAACTTAGCAATTTTTCAACTGTAACAACAACCTTTGTAATGTAACCGTAAGTTAAAAAAGTAATTTTGCTGTCTTTTAATAAAAACTAAAAACACGGCCGATGCGCCATTTTGTTAGGATTCCAATTTATATGTGACAAGGGTTCATAAATTAGCTACAGCATCTGATGGTGGTTCAGTGGTATGTTAATCATTTATTTCCTTAATCTCTAAACTTCTAATAACAACTTTACCTTCAGTTTGAGTAAAATTTTCCGTCAATCTTAGCTTAACCCGTTTATTTGAGTTCGTCGACGCGTTTCGGAGTTCCTCCATTCTCGAGACCTACTTCAGTTCTCAAATAAAAGAGTTAAGCTAGGATTGGCGGAAAATTGTACTCAAACTGATCGTATTTATCCTAGCAGATATAATTTAAATAATAATTACAACTTTACCTACGTACATAAATATATATATTATATCAGCACATTCAAAGTCTAATTACTTATATTTTAAACATACAAAGATCGACCTCTAAAATTTTATTAATCCTTATCATGTCCAACTATTAAATTCCAAGACTGAGTACTCTAAGTATCGGAATTATCAAACTCAATAATAATGCAACCGTAGTGAATGATTATATATTCCACTTGCTCACCTTGCCACTGTGTCCTTTCAAAGCAAATGTCCTCCAAGAGTACTAGTCTATCAATGAGCAGAGCCTTCGGCTATCTGTGTGTGTCTCCTAAACACTAGGCTTGTCTTTAGGTCAGTCAAGAGTATATATAACCATCCAGGTTACTGAAATGAGAAGCCAACTAGGTTTTTGCAAACTCAATTATTGCGACACTTTTCAATATCTTTCGCAATAGCTTCTACAGTAGAGCGTCGATTATCCGAACTAATTGGGATCGAAGGGGGTTCGGATAACTTAATTCAATTTACTGTGTAACCAAGTACAGTAGAGTCCCGCTAATCCGAACTAATTGGGACCGAACACTGTTCGGATTAGTGGGAATTCGGAATAGGCGGATTTCATAAATAATATCAATGTATTGACATGTTAATGGGTAAATAATGTGCGGGGACATCTGCTAATGGCAGCTCTATACAGCGTTGATCGGCTTGTGAACAGGTTCAGTGAAAGTCGGAAAGGAAATGCATTTCCTTTGCTGACTCATAGCGCCGAGACATTACCTACCCCTCTCCCTCCCGCGTTTCAAACATATTTATGAATCACTGCACTGAGCACCAGTCTAGTCGTATCTAGTTCAGTGTTTACTCTAGGAGAGTTTGATAAACTGTGTGCGCTTATTACAAATTTATCGATGCAAACAGATTGACTTTGAGGAAAACGATGAATAGGGTAATGTTCAAACTGAAATCATATCACACACAGACGCAGCAAATGCTCTTGACTTCGCACTATGCTACGTCAAACAACACGCTTCATCAACACCAAATGATGTTATGTTCATGCGGCGATGGCGGAACATTGCATCCTCAAGTCGATTCAGTACTCTTTTGACAGAAAAAAATCACTGACATTACTTCTTGAAAGTGTGTGTAAATTAGTAATGCTTTGTGTTTAGCAGTGATTAAAAATTATTCAACAAATTGTATAAATGGAGCAGACATGTACTGTAAGTAACCACAGCTTTCGTTTCAGGCGTTTTCATCAAGATTAGGCTCTATGTATGTCTCTATTTAACTATTTTATAAAACAATAAATGTACGTTTTTTGACAAATATCTTTTTAATTTCTCCATTTTTTTAAGTTTAAAAAATCGGTATTTTTTCTGAACTCTGTTCGGAATAGGCGGACTTTCGGATTAGTGAGACTCTACTGTGCTAAATATTTATAGTCGTTAAAATATTATATTATTAAAGCAATTTGCTTGGGGCTTCAGAGAACCTATAGCACGAGCTGCCACTGATTGCAGGTGCTGATTATAAAAATGGTTATGCTCCTTTAAAAAAAAAACCTCCCTCCAACAAAGTTTTACCATTATAGTCCTCAGGCCCAGACCTTAAAAGTTTTTGATTACCTAACTCTTGAGGCTTTGTATAGTACATCTCTTATTTACATCGAGCCTCGGACAACATTTTTATTTGCAACAACTCTCGGTAGTGGGGCGTTTTCCTTTTAGACCCCCGCAATCTCATTGGTTCGATTCAGGGGAAAAAGTGTATGGCCTAAATATAATCTGAATATTTTGTGTACAGAAAACGAACTACATTTTGGTGGACAAATATTATCGGTCTCAAAGGAAAACCCCGCTACCGAGGATTGTTGCAAATAAAAATGTTGTCCGACTCGACATAAATAAGGGATATACGAAGTCTCAAAAGCTAGGTAATCATAAAATCTTAAAGGCCTGGGCCCGAGGACTAATACTCCTGAAAGGATTAGTTAGTGAGCTCATTAAAACTAAGTTAAAGAAATTTGTTTTCTAAAGCTCTCTGTATTCCATGAATGAATTGTAATAGCTTATTATATTGATTTTAATATAATTGTTCGTCATTTTTATAACTTTGTTTGCTGTATGATAATGTTCGTATAACTATTAATTGCAGTATATATTAGCATTTGTTATACAAATTGCATTTTTCTATAACTAATAAAATGTATTATTATTACATTTAATTGAAGAATAACTTTTTAGCATGAAAACAATTTTGTTTCTGATTTTAGACTTGGAAAATGTTTTACCTGGCGACGATGCGGATAGACCTAATGCCTCAGAATCTTCTGATGACAGTGATCACAGTTCGTATGGAGGTCCATTATGGAGGGCACAGTTCAATGTTGCATTATTTAGTGCTGATTTGGTAAGCCTTAAAAATAATAGTATTTCTTTTTGTACTTAACTGCAACATGTACTGTGCTCATCAGTACAAGTTATCTTGTAAACTAACTTAGCACACTCATTTATGGTATACGACTTGGTTAAACCCTTTTAGTGCCAGGCCCAATATGCAAGATTCGTCTAAAAGTGCCAAGCCGTTTTTGCTATTTTGTAGTGGTTTTATATAATATTTTATAACTTATAAACTATTCAGGCTATACTAATAAATTGTTTAATTCATCTAAACAAGACTATACTGATGCTGATTCTCAGATTGAAACTGGTCAACTTTTATTACACAAATTTAAAAAATTCACAAACAGCTGGTTTTAAAACTAAATTTTGCTAAAAACTAAGTTTGGAGTGCCATAACACTATTTGCATCATTCACTATCATATTAAAGCATAATTATTATTAAAGAAGAATATGTTTTATACATTATTAAAAAAAAATCATAAAAATCCATAAAAAAATAAAAAATACATAAAAAACAAAATAAAATCTTGATGTAGGCCTAAGTTGTACTATATAATGCTTTCCCTATTTATTCTTTGCACAGAACTAGTTTATGAACTGTATACTTTTTGTAGTCTTTAACTTTTAAAAGTAAGGTTTTTACAGTAAACTAACAATAAGTTAATGTTCCACTGTGTAGCAATTTAACCAAAGTAGCAAGAAGTTCTTAGTTGACCTTATTTCTTAAATTACTTATAATATTACATGTAAATTGCTATTTTATTTGTGTCCTGAAATAGGTTAGGTCAGCACATAGGCTAGTAGGTATAGTTAAATACTGCTTTTTAAATACCTTTGTCTGATATTTTTAGATATAATGTAATAATTATTTTATTTGTAATTTTCCTAGTCAAATAAAATTACTTGGCCTTTTAATTTTCATAACACAATAAAATCTTGATGTAAGTTGTGCTATATAATAATCAATGCTTTGCCTATTTATTCTTTGCACAGAACTAGTTTATGAACTATATACATTTTGTAGCCTTTAACTTTTAAAAGTAAGATTTTTACAGTAAACTAACATTAAGTTAATGTTCCACTGTAGCAATTTAACCAAAGTAGCAAGAAGTCCTAAGTTCTTAGTTGACCTTATTTCTTAAATGTGACTTGTACAGGTGCCTACTACTCAAAACATTATATAGCCTATATGTGGTTTTATTTACTTTCTATATTCAATAATTGTACCAACAATGTTCATTAATAGGGATTTAGTTATGAAATGTGTAATTAACTTACTAGCCTATCTAACCTAAAATGATATTGTCAATTATTAAGACAACTTAAGAACTTTTTTTATACTTAGAGGAAAGTTGGTTTGTGTAGTTAGTTATGGGTTATTTGAAAAATGTGTCTTCTTTTTGTCTGTATTAAGTTCTTTTAGATGGGTTTTCCAAAATAGTATAGTCTGTATATATTTGAAAATAATATTTTATTCATAGGCTATTCATTTATTTGAAAAGCAGCTAGAATATTAAGTTTGCATACATTTTACCTAGCTTTTATGTATCCCTCTAAAATTTATTTAAATATTTATGTAAAGGTTAGATGAATTGACATAATTATAGCTGAAAGAGTTACTGTAATACAATTATTAATAAAGTTAATCACTGCTTCCTAAAGTGCTTCTTTAAGTAAAGTTATTTTAATACTGTCTCTGATTTAATCTGGTATTAGGTTATAATGGCTTTATACAGGGTTGTGTCGTAAAAAAGGGTCAAAATTACTCGCGCGTAGTTTTTACTGATTTTGATTTTTCAAAGTTGGCAGGTATGCATTAGTAAGAAAACAAATATTAATACATTCATTCGGCTTTAATAAAACTTTTTTTAAATTAAACATATTTAAATATGTATTCTGCTTGTATTTACAAACAAAGCAATCATATTTCATATTAAATTGTGATTTTTTTTAAAATATGCAAGCCATTTTTTAAAAGTAATTATTTATTATTTTGAAACAAATCTACCTTTATTTTTGGCTTTAAATGAACATTAAATGCATGAACCTTGTAAAACTGGAAAAGATATACTCGCATTATTTAAAATTGTTTCCCAAAATTGAAAACATTAGTTGAATATATGTCTAAATGAACTTGACCAGTTTTTCTAACTATAAAATTGAATTGCAAACTGCTTGTAAATGCTTTCAATAAACGTTCATATAGCCGATTAAGGAAGATTTTGTTTTATAATAAATCTTGCCTCTTTTATCAGACTGTATGTATTTAACCGAAACTGTTTTGTTTCAGTCCCCATTTGCCAACATATTTCGACCCATGAGAGGGTTAGAGATTGTTGCACCTCTTCTTCCTATAATGTACGAGGCCATCGTTTCTTTTTTTCAAAATTTATTTAGAACACCTGCTGTTCCGATGCAAGAGCAGAATGCCCCAGTACAGGTGGAGGAGGCTGTACAAGTGCAGGAGGCTGAACAAGAGCCGGAGGCCGTACAAGTGCAGGAGGCCATACAAGTACAGGAGGATGTACAAGAGCAAGTGGCTGAACAAGAAGAGGATGTTGCAGTACAAGAGCCGAGAGCTCCAGCTGTTCGTGTTCGGAGGTAAAATGCATGATTTGTCATAATTCACAGCGAAAAATCCTTAGTACAGTAGACTCTCAATTCAGTATTTTCTAAGTGACTTAAAGAAGAAATATGTTTTGGGGAATACAGTAACTAATAAGATATAAAGGGAAGCAGGGTGGTACTGGGAGAAGTTAAACTGTTCTTGTCCAGTTTATAATACAGTTGAACTTGGTTTTAACGGCCTCGGCTAATGCGTCAACTCGGGCATAGCGTTTTTTTTTTTTAAGGTCCGGCCAAATCGTTATTTTTTACGTTATTATAAACACCTGTTTTAGCGACAATAAATATTTTAACCACCGGGTTGTAACGTCATAAATCTACAAAATATCAATGTCAAACTTTGAATTTAGTTTTCTTAGAACTCGAAACATGTTAGAATTCCCCCTTTCCTTTGATGTCAGGTTGAATATTTTCTCCCTCTTCAAAATCAAACCGCGAAATAAACAAACCACGTATTTTGTTCACACGTAAAATGTAATCTGCATCAAGTCCCATCAAAGTCGGTAGAGCAACAAAGTTGTAGAGTCCACTACAAGCAACACTGCTAACTCTCCCACCCCTGCTAAGGAACAATTCCCGTGCTATGCGGTGTCAGTTGTGTGCTATGTGTAACTAAACCCATGACCTTGCTGGGAAAGAGTTTGGACAATACAAAAGTGTGGCGAGACTCAATAATATAGCCTTGCGAGACATTTACGTAGTTGTTGTGATCAGACAGTTGTTTCTCCCCCCCCCCCACAGTAATGTTGACACTTTAAAATGGTTGCGTGTTTTTAATACAGTAAGTTAATGTTTTGATACGTACTGTAATTTTAGTGTTTTTTAATACAGTTTGTTAATACACACTACATGTATTTACTCATTAAAACTTTACACATTAACCAATGTTACCTGATTTATAATTGTAGGTGACTTTAGCTCCAATTATCGGGACCCTACTCTACATTGAAAGAAAAGTATAGTGTTTTTTTTTTATATATATATATAAACGTTGTGAATAATGTTGCTAGTAATACTGCAATACTGAAACCTCCAACACAGTAAATTAGTCTAATTAGTCTTCTGTTTTCTCACTTTCGATCAGCTTTCTCAATGACTTTGTTTACATTTAGCGCTTGGAATTAAGTATCACTCGGCGCACTTAAACAATCATCACTCACAACACACAAATAATAAGATGCCAAATTCAATTGAATTGTAAAATGTTAACTTCTTTACACTAAAAGCTACTGACTGACTTCTAGATTACGTCCGCGCTATGTTCCGGTCACATCATGTGCACTGTGCAGCTGGAAGAGGTGCGGCTAAACTATAGACTGGCAATAGCACTACTGTTGATAATATGCAACCATTGTTCTTAATTTAAATTAATTTTACACAATTGACTAATTGATTCTGATATTTCATCATATAAGTGCAGGGCTATAGATTACAAGGGCTAGACCAGTCCGTCAAGGAGAGCGTTCCCGTGACTGCCACTGTCATGGCGTCACGGCGATGAGGCCTGCTCCATTCCCACAGTTTCTCATAAGTATTCTCTGCTACAATGATTTCAATTTCTTAGAAAAGCTGTAAAATTTGTATGATGCTCTTGTTTTTAGTTTTAGTATTGACTCTACATAAAGCAATAAGTAGACTGTAAACAATTAGTCTAAAGATGTAAGAAGAAGATAGGGTTATAATACAACTAATTCTTCGAAACATTTCTGAAAACTAAATACGAAATTGAACGAAAAGTGCCACATTATTGTAAATAATTGTATTTATTACAATAAACCACTAAAACTAATGTCTTACTGCAGTTTAATAACACATGTGTAATACTTATAAAATACAACACATAAAACTCATAAATACTTTCACATAATTAATAGCTTATATGCAGATATGCACATTGACATATAATAATTACTTCTGACATAAAATATTTTTTTGAAATAAAACTGCTTTATAAAAAATGATCCTTCCCTAGGCCTTAAGGAATAGTTAATTTAATACTTGAATTTAACCAATTGAACTATTTAAATTTAAATTGACACTGTGCAATTTAATTTAGTCTAGAAGTTTAACTTAAAATTATGTTTTTATTTTTGTCATCAATAATTACTCTTGGTTTAAATTTGAATCTAATTATTTGCATATTATAATATATTTATATCTAATTAATTATTTTGACAATTTAAGTGCATTTTGCTAATAAAGATAATTTTTTAAACATTTAACTTAAAGCAGAAGAAGTTACTTGAGAATCTTGGTAACTTTTTAACATAAGGTAATCTCGCTTGCAACCCTTACATTAAATATTTTTTTTTATTAATGCTTATATTAATTTGAAGATGAGTATTTAATAAAGTTTGTTGTTTTAAATTTTTTAGTTATCAATAATTACCGCTACTCTAACTTTAAATCTTATTATTATATTAAATATTTATTTATTGATATCCAATCATTCTGAAAATGTTTGTTTTAATGTATTTTGTTAGTAAAGGTTTTCTTGGAATATTCAAGTAACGCTGCAGACAACATTACTTAAGAATCTTGGTAACATTTCATAAAGTAATTTTTCATTTCATTTATTGCCAGATGAATACATTTTCTTACACAGAAAACAGGTGCAGTGTCTACAATTCATTAAAAAAAATCTATAACTAATATATACTGGTCATCAAAATATCTTACTAAGTACTAGCATTTACATCATAATCTCAAATCTCAGATTGTTATTGGATTTTCAAAATACTACTCATTCAAATTATAATATACTTTATCTATAATTTTAAATTTTATTTTGTCCTTAAAACATTCATTCCTCAAATTTTTGAACTCCTGTGGCAGTTTATTATACAATCTTAACGCTATATATAGTGGAGTATCTTCATATAATTTTAGGTGATGAGAGGGAAGTCTGTAATTATTTTTATGTCTTGTACTGTAGCTGTGATTGAACGTCATAGCTTTAGTTTCTATTTTATGTTTATTTTTTTGAAACCACACTAAAATTTCATATATATATAGAGCCCTGACAAAGTAAACAAATTTAATTGCCTACAAACAGGTCTACAACTCATCCTACTACTCAAATTCGTTATCGTTCTTATAATCTTCTTTTGCAACAAGAATATCTTATTAATACCGGCTGCATTTCCCCATAAAGCAATACCATATCTTAATATTGATTCAATATAAGCGTGATACACCAACTTACATGTGTCCGTCATTACACATTTTCTTAAAATACAAAAAGCGTATATCATTGATCTTAATTTTTTATGGGTAAAGTCTAAATGGCTATTCCAGTTTAATTTTTCATCAATTAATATAAATTAGAAAAAACAATGGGCCTAATATGGAACCCTGTGGTACCCCATATAATATGGGATCCAATTTGGATATAAATTTTTTATTTTCTCTAAAAATAATGGATCTCTGTCTTCCATTTTGAAAATATGACTTTATCAACAATAAACCCTTTCTTTCTATCCCGTAGTATTTCAATTTTATGAACAAAAGAGCATGATCTGCACAATCAAAAGCTTTGGATAGATCACAGAAAATAGCAGCAGTGGCACAATTACTCTCGAGAGCATCTCCTACTCCACTTACAAGATGAATGAGAGCATCCAAAGTACAAAGTGGTTGATAATCCGAACGACAATAATCCGAAACGTCGAAAATCCGAACGCGTTCCGAGGCCGTCCCTGCAAAAATGTCATTTCCGTTTTCGCAAATTCCAATTATTGCGTCGTTAAAAATTTCACAAAAATCTTCATCGTAGTTTCACATTATTATCTCTTTTTAAACACTTCTTAATACCTGCTCTCACACGCCCTCACAGCAGACTGGCTGTCAGTATTTTCATCACTGTCACGTTAATAAGCTGCTTTAGCGCTAGCAGTAAACAAACAGCGTAAACATACAGAAAGTTCTTTCATTTCTCTTTGTGTAATCATTATAACAGTGTGTCATACATACCGTAGTGTACTATACATTTTTTTTTCGTTTGTATTAACTATAATGTTCAAGTGCACTTTTAATTATGTACTGTACTGTAATTTTGAGAGTTACAAGTGTAGGCCTAATCATGTTGGCCCTACTGTACGTGCAGGTTCTTCTAAATCATAATATGTAAATAGTCTTACATACTCTATTGTAATTACATTACTGCTGGTACTGTTTAACCACTTTAATAGATTAAAGGGCGTTTATTTTAGCCTAAATGGCATTTTCTTAGTTGTTTTCAAAAATCCGAACAAATTGATAATCCGAACCCTCTCCGGTCCCAATTAGTTCGGATTTTCGACGCTCTACTGTACTCAACTTATTCCTAAAACCAAATTGTAAAGGATTAAACATCTTGTTTATATTAAAAAAGTTTCTTATTCTTTGATCGATTATTTTTTCAAAAATTTTAGAAATGTTTGACAAAACAGATACAGGTTGATAATAAATGATATTAGATTTATCTCCATTTTTTTAAATTGGTGTTATTTCTGCTAATTTAAGTTAATCTGTAATCTCGTATGCAACGTAACATTAAATAAATAAATACCTTGCTAAAACAGTCTGCTAGTAACTTGACCGCAACGCAACAACATATTACCAAATTAGTAGTTTCGTCTGCAACGTTATATCAAGTAACACGTGAGAGATAAGGCGAGCCGCGACATCACATAGGAGGGGGTGAGAGGAAGGTTGGGACAGTCGGCACGTGCCAGTTTCAAACGAGTGGGCCAGCCTTTGTATTCTATAGCCCTGATATAAGTGTACCATATTCGAGTTCTCACAACTGCCGTGTTATTTTTTTTATGTTTAGATTGCTATTTTATTCTGAAATTTCGTCAAATTAACATGATCAGATTAGAGTTACCGCAAAATGTTAATTACTCGCCCAACTTTCTAGATTCAAAAACATACTGATTAAAGCCTGATTGTTTTCTAATGCCGTTTTTATCACAAACATTACAATAGAACTCAAATATCCGAATTAATTGGGGCCAGGCCTGATTCGGGTACTCAAATATTCAGATAAAAAATACCTCAGAATTCGAGCAAAAAAGGTACATATGTAACATCATACATGGAAAAACTACTTTTATTAACATTGCTACATTCATATATGTAAATATAATAAATGAAAAGTAATGCATTTAAACGAAAAGAAATAAATAGTTCTTTGAACATACATACATACAGTTGTTACATGTATATTTTATTTGAACATATCTAGTAAAGTCCGTTGCCTTAACTTAGTATTATTTTAAATTTTGTATTATTTTGATCAAAATCAATTTGGATAATTGGTGTTTTACTCTATTATAATTTTTCAAAACAGTCTTGTGAATTCGGTATAACTTAACCGATTTGCATCTAGTTTTTATCGTTTGACTGTTGTGAATGCAAATAGATAAAACAATAATTTAACACATTTATCCCACAAGAACTGAATTTCATGTTTTCAGTGCCTGGCGTTAGAAAAATGTGCTGATTTTGGCCAATGTGTATATCGGCAAAAAATGTATCCTTTTTATATTTATAACATCTTATCAACTTCTTGCCATTTCAATAATGGAAAATGAAGCTCATTCCTTATCATTTGATTTCTTTTCTGTTATCGACATCAGTTTTTTTATTGGTACTAAACAGAATTCCTTGGGTTTTCATAACACAACTTGTCTTCGTTTCATAATATCAAAAAACTAAATAGATCCGATATTTTTTGCTTTCATCTCGTCTGTCATTTATCGACACCAGTT
>JAGFPH010000370.1:403300-414343 GCA_018207615.1 Philaenus spumarius
TTTTGCTTTCATCTCGTCTGTCATTTATTGACATCAGTTTTTTATTATATTTTTAGTTTTGAAAGACATTTGTAGGTGGGGTGGTAGATAAATTACTATACTCTTAATGGACTACACCCTCCTTATTGCTGTCTCACTTGTATATATAACTGCAGGACATGTTGTCGTCAAATATAAAATCTTTGAAGCAAGGCTCCACGTCACAACACACACACTAAAACACAACACAAAATCCTTTGAACAATACAGTAAAATATACACAAACACGACCACACTGGGGGGCCACAACATGGCTTTTCATGATTACTATAGTGCCTATAACAATAATCAGAAATAAAATTGCGTCAGGCTTTCCATGCATACTCAACCCTCTTGAGATCGCCGTCTAATAACTAACTGATGGTAACACATGTTCGAAACCGAGCGTCTAATATTTAATTGCCCATAACTCGCAAACGGTAAAAGATATGGAAAAATTTATAAGCACCAAATTTGTTTGTCTGCTCAAGCCCAACAAAAAGTATTCTTTAAACATTTTGCGTATGAGCACTCTGGAAGGAGTTATTCTTCTTTTAATGAATAAATGTCACATATGGCAGTCATCTTGGATTTATGACGTCATAAAACCCAAACGGCGCAAATTGAAAGTAAACACCCGGTACCACACCATTATGTAGCATATTATAAAGAGATTCCACATAGTCGTACCTTCCCTTAAAAAAAACCCTTGCTCCTGGACTATGGTGTTGTGCTTTTGAGTTGAATAATTGCTATTTTGACTTTATCATGCTGTATGGGCACATTTAATTCATCTTGACAAAATAAGTACAGGAGATGGATAGGAATTGATTGGTCGACACTATAGTACCTGTATTAATAATATAAATATCACAAATTAACAAAACAAATATCATAAAAACTTATAAATTTTGTCTGAACCTTTGCAAGAAATGCAGTTATTTACATGCTACTGTAAGTATGAAAATTAATAGATACGTAGTGCACCACTGAAGAGGTTAAGCGTATGCACTTTTACCATGAAACTAATCATGTGTTATATTTTCAGGCGTAGAAACATTTTCACACTTCCTTCGTCTTAGAGATGGTGACTACAATTAGAATAAAAGTAAATTGGGACATTGTGCATGTCTCTAAATCTGTGATTACAACCGAACTGTGATAAAGCAACTGTGATAAAACATCTTTAATTTTTGTAGGTTACCAAAACCTCAAATTTTATATGTGGTACAAATTTTAATTATGTATTTATAAAAGAAATTAGTATGTAAGTCTGTTAAATTAAAAACATTGTTTAGATGTTAACAATTGTATTGTTATTTAACCCTCCGAGTGTCCCACCGATTTTAGTCATTTTGTTGAGTTACTGAATCATAACAAATTTTAAAAAGCATGTAAACACCATGTTTAATATAACAATGTGATCCTAAAGACTAGTAGAATAAGAAAGATGAAAATAGTAAAAGGAATACTATTTACCAAAAAAGTTTGATGACAAACTTGGTGAAATTTGTTTCCTATTGATATCCACTATGGAAACTAGGTTTCATAATACTAAAAGCAAAAAAAACCAAAATAGATATTTTCCCCCCAAATTTAATTCACTTTTCAAAAATATAAGGTTTATGGCAATTGCTACCACAAACAAATTTAGGAAAAATCCAAATTATTTACACTAAATTTTTCCTCCAGTTTAATCGGAGTCTTCTCTGCCTAGAAAGCACTCTCTGTGTACACTACAATTGTAGCCTGGGCACCAACACCGATTACTTGAAGAGTTTTCCTGGAAGGTGCACTATGGAGTGATCACCTGCAGGACCTGATAAAAGCTATAGAGCTTCAAGGGACAGTTTTTCAAGAACTTCGCTTATAAAGCCTCTGCTGGGTCTGTGTTGTCTTTGTAGAGCACATAACTAGTATATAATTTCATGACAAAAAGTTTAAAAAATCGGTCAACTTTGGCAGAACAACACCACCACCACTAACCTGAAACCTAGTTTGTTACTGACAGCTCAGTGACCAGCCTGCGAAATCATTGTTCTTTTGCACTAGTAGTGCAGTTCATGTTTTTCTGTTTACAGTAGAACCCTTAACCGGCCTATCCTATGGAACAACAGAGTTTTTTTTCTCTTGCAGATTATATTACTGTGACTGGCCGAAGTCTCAAACATTGATTGTTTGACGGACATTTCCTGGAAAATAAAGCTGGGTGACAACTTTAGGTGAGCAATGTGTTAGTGTTGTGGAGAACAGGGGAGGGGGAGCGTGAGTTTGATTCCCCTTTTGCTTCCGCGGCGACTGTATTTTTTCTTAGAATCAATTGACAAAGCGGCATCCTTTGTTTCTTTTTCTTGGTCTATTGCTTTGCCGGAACCTGTACTGAATTTCGTGGGAGCAAAATATGTAATTTTTGTAACATATTGCGTAATATGTTGAGCAGCAAAAAGATTCAGCGGTATTAGATGTGATTAACGTACTAAAATGCAGGGGTGCAGAAAATGTTTTAGCACACAAAATTTCCCCAGAACACACTTTTTTCACTAAAAATTTCCCCAAAATTGATCGGTATTCGCTACAGATGCGCCAGACATTAACACAGTTTGTTTATCTATTTCAACATATTTATTGACCTTATGTTTTAATAATTTTTGTTATATTCATTATAAATTCCAATATAACTCTTCAAAAAAGTTATAATAGCATTATTTTGACTTACTTAACTCCGGTGAAATTAAATATCTACAGTGAAATATCTTCAGTTGGTCTCAAAAGGTTTAAAACAAAAAAATACGACGTGATTATTGCTATTTTATTATGTTTAAAAGTAGGCCTAAGGCTCGTATTACACTGTAAAATATTTTATAAAAGTTCTTTGACAACGATCTTTGATTGTGTAATGGGCCATCTTTTATAATATATTTCTTTTATAACATTTCTTTTATAAAATTTAAGAGTTTTGCATTTTACCTTTTATAAAATGTTAGATACATTTTTACCTTTTAGTACAAGTCCAAAATGTTTTATAAAAGAGAATCACTTTTCAAATTTTTTATAATAGGTGGATACCATCTTTTATAAAACATATTTTATAAAATATTTTACAGTGTAACACGGGCCTAATACTTAAGTGGTAAAAAAAAGTTAAATGTTATGTTTAATTAGTTCCCATTCAATTACCGAATTACCTACCTACTGAATCACAGTCACTATTAAAAATCGTCCGGACAGATAACAGGAATTGAAAGAAAATTAAACTTAACAATTACTTTTCATTTGTTACATTTAGTTAAAAAATAAGTGATCCCGACACGCTACGACTTTTTAAGTGTCAACATCAGTTTTCCCGCACCCAAAAACATATAAAACGTTACCACATACTGTATTTTCAAAATGTTGATCAAAAAACGTGATTCCCGATGCGCTACGACTTTTTAAATGTCAAAATCGGGTTTCCCGTACCCAAAAACATTTAAAACGATACCCCACAATGAATTTTGATTCAAAAACATGATCCAGACGCGCTACGACTTTTTAACTGTCAAAATCGGTTTTCCCGTACCCAAAAACATATAAAATGATACCCCACACTTAATTTTGATTAAAAAACGTTATCCCGATGCGCTACGACTTTTTAACTGTCAAAATCGGGTTTCCCGTACCCAAAAACATTTAAAACGATACCCCACAATGCATTTTGATTCAAAAACATGATCCCGACGCGCTGCGACTTTTTAACTGTCAAAATCGGTTTTCCCGTACCCAAAAACATATAAAATGATACTACACACTTAATTTTGATTAAAAAACGTTATCCCGACGCGCTACGACTTTTAAATGTCAAAAATCGGTTTTCCCGTATGAAAAACATTAAAAACGATACCCCACACTGAATTTTCCAAATGTTGATACAAAAACATGATTCCGACGCGTTACGACTTTTTAAATGTCAAAAATCGGGTTTCCCGTACACAAAAACATATAAAACGATACCCCACACTGAATTTTCAAAATGTTGATCCAAAAACGTGATTTCGACGCGCTACGACTTTTTAACTCGCAAAATCGTTTTTTTTTTACCCAAAAACATAAAACGATAGCCCCACACTGTATTTTCATAATTTTGACCCAATATTTTCAAAATTTTAACCCATAAATGTGACCCTGACGCGCTACGCCTCATGCTAGAAAGCTCAAAAGCTTTTCAACTCTCCGCAATAAAATTACGAAGATTTTGGTACCAACAGAAGTTTTCTACATCTGTGAGTGCTTATACCGTGTATACAGGAAAACTGACACAAAAAAATCATCGCATCATTTCAATACTTCGGCATTTTAATGCAAGCCGAAGTAATAAATGAGTACGCACATCACATCGTATGCATTTTACTGATAAAGACTGATTTCGAATTTCGGTAAAAGAAAATTTAAAAAAATCTTTAATACCTATACTTTAAGTTAAGTATCGTATAATTTGGTTTAATATTATTTAATTCTAATCGCTTGAGTAATACAATTTGTATGAAACTAATCAAAATTTGCATACCGGTATCATAATATAGTAGTTTTCGTTACTAGTCCCTAAAGTAGGCTTCTTTGGGACGATATCGTGTTTAACGGACGAGGCTTTGCCGAGTCCGGAAATTCGATTAAGTCACAAAAACTACTATTTAGGACGAGTTACGAACAATATTTTTCATTGCATTGTCATATATTATAGCAGGAAATACAAAATATAGCCAAAACAGTTTGATTAAAAAAAGGAACGTTTACTTTGCCAAACAAATCGAACGAGTACATAAATTATAGAAAGAACATTTTACATTATTGAAATTGATATTAATAGTACAGTTGCTGCTGTTGGAGAATGATACAATATATCGTTGAAGCATTTTAAAGTATCAGAACAGCTGATTTGTTATTGAGATAAGCTTTGACATCCTTTCGAGTCCGTAAAATCTTACGGACTAGTCCGCAAAAAGCTATCTTTAGGGACTCAAAACGATCCGTAATACAGCTGTTTTTGAGACAGTGTAATGAAAATTATTTTTTAATACTCAACGCCCGTGAAGAATCAGGAAACTGCCATTCATCAACCAGCATAAAAATATCGTATCGGCGGCTTGGCCGTACGATATTTTGTGCGGTTAAGATTAATGTCGTATCGCGGCCCATAGTACGACATTTTGTGCGGTGAAACTTAGATAGGAACCCTGTCCGACTTGCAACTTGCAGCAGAGAGCAGACAACACACTTTGTGTGTGTGTTGGTGTGTTTGTATATGTATCATACAAACCGATTAAGCTGACCTTTGTACCCATTCATTTCTTATCTATTTTTCCCCAAAATAATTATATTTTCCTTATTTTTGGTGTATTTTTTCCCGGCCAAAATTTCCCCAGCTCAGTCCCAATTTCCCCCGAACCTCGTTCGGGCGTTCGGACATATTCTGCAGGCCTGCTAAAACGGAGAGACTTGGCTTTAAAAAATTCTTTGACTGTTAAAGAACAGAAAAAAATAACTGATTTTTTGATACAGTATATGTAAGTTAAGTTTTCAAAGGTTATGAAAGTTTAAAATGTTTAATTTGTTTGCGTTTGTTTATGTATGTTGTACATACAATAAAATGGGTTGCAATAACATCTTATTTGCTTGTAGATTTATGAAATAAGTAGGTTATTTTTGAAGAAAAATCTATTTTTTCTACGGGAACCTCGGATCAACCAGCCTGGGTCTCGGTCCCGACCAGACCGGTTAAGAGGGGTTCTACTGTATTTACTATCATTACTTCTATATTGTTTTTTACTCCAGTACCAAGCAGAATTTTGTAATTCATTCAATTTAATGTTAAATTTTAATAGTTTTCTATAGAAAGATTCAATACATGTCATTATAATTGCACTATATAAGCGATTTCATTCATTTTTTATATGCATAGTTCTAATAAATAAATATATATTATTATTATTATTAGACGCAAATCAGAAAAAATCCTTCATGTAGGCAGTAAATAAAAAATGTGTTTGTACTTGCATATTTAAAAACTGGTTAATTCTTTAAGATGTAATAAATTTTTTTCAGCAGGATTAATGTATAAAACTCCGGAATTTTTTTTCAATATTGCAAAATTATTTACCAAAGAATAACAATAAATTTATTTGTTAAAATGGGGATTGCAAGAATAAATGTAATACAATTTAGAATAAAAATTCCGTGGCTGCGTATTCCAATACAGATTTTAGACAGTTATTGTACATTTTATTGACAGTCTATAAAAAATGATTAGTTCAATTATATTATAGGATATTTTTAGTTTGTGATCATTATAGTTGCGTTTAGATTATGTTGGGACACAAACAAAAACTGAAAATATAAAAGATAACTGCAGTAAGGTTAATTTTGTGCAGAATTATTTTCATCTCTGTTCTATTTGTTTACTATTAATATACTCAAAAATAAAAATGTTCATTTTAGTTTGATATTAGTAGTTTAAAATAATTAATTGTTTCTTTTTTACCAAAGAATAAATTACTTTGTGTATGTATAACATTATTGACATAATATGTTTATATATTATATACAATAATTGTCTGTGAATGCATTGAGCTTATGTTTCAAATAAAACTTGTTTTCCTAAAGTAGGCCTATATTGTGTATAATTTACTATAAACATACCCTTTTATGTAGCGTTTTGTGGCATTCACTCTAAGCAGTCTCACTAACTGTCATTTTAAAATATCCAGCCTCGACTGAGAATCCTTCAAACATGAAATTGAAAACACCAGTTGATCTGTTAGTAAAGGTAACCAAAAAAACTTCCAAAATGTAAAAATTTTCTATTTTCTTTGAATGTTAACCCGCCGTCAGTCAACCTAACTTCAATCCCCCGAACGGTCAACCGTATAGGAGGAATCTAACACTTGTTATGTGTTTCCCCCCCCTTATATTTTAGTAAAGATAATTATTACCATATTGTTTTTAACTTTTCAGAATATATGTTTTTAGACATTTCATTCAGTTTTAGAATAAATTGATTAATATTTATATATTTTATTAAATAATTTTACTAAAAAAAAAAGTATAGGGAGAGCCAAAATTACCTCCCTCAGATAGTCGTTCAGGCATTGATAAAAGTAGAGGTATGTCAGGTTAACAGCAAACAAGTTTTCTGTACAACATATTTTTGAAGTTATACTTCTTTGCGCCCGTTGTAATCGGGATGGGGTGTCAGTCGAGAAACCGCATCACGCGTTAGGAGTAAAATCCGGAAAGTGTCTTTTTATACCTTCCTTCGTATATTCGTATACTTTCCTATACTTCAAAACGTCGGATTGATTTGAAACTTTGCACACTTATCAAGGACCGATGATAATGCAATATTAATTTTGTTGGGTGTAGTAAGTGAGCACTGATCATGGTCCCCTGAACACGTTTTCGGCAGTCATTAAAAATTTTATATGCAGGGTGATTCACGACAATGTGCAGAAACTTCGGGAGCTCATTCATTTTGTTGGGTGTAGTAAGTGAGCACTGGTCATGGTCCCCAGACTAACTGTGACCAACCAGATGCAACGATAGTATTCATAAGCATATGTAACAAAGAAGGAAAAAATGGGATATTAATTTTAAAATATGCCTTCAGTGTTTGTTAGTGTTTTTATAAAAGAATAGGCTATCATCTACAAAATAGTAGGGCTACTTTAAGTTATGACTAGTTTTTCCCAAAATATATTAAATCAATAGTAGGTCTACCTGTCTATACCATTGGATGGCCAAAGAAGTATAACTTCCACCGTCTGGTCCGACGCTGACCCAAATTTCATTTTTTTTCCGTTAGGGTAAATCTAACAGGTTGACCGATGGCGGGTTAAAGAACAGAAAAAAATAACTTGATTTTTTGATACAGTATATGTAAATTCAGTTTTCAAAGTTTATGTAAGTGTAATTTGTTGGTGTTTGTTTATGTATGTTGTCCATACAATAAAATAGGTTGCAATAACGTCTTATTTGCTTGTTTATTTATGAAATATGCACATTATTTTTTTTACGGGAACCTTGGATCAACCGGCTAGGTAGCCCAGTCAATGAAGGTAAAAAAATACGCTTTGTCACCACTAATTAGGGGAAAGCTGAATTTTTTCAGGATGTTAGTATACAAAGTATACACTAAAAAAACACAAAGTCCCGACCCACACCCCCAACGAAGCCTTGCAAGAGCAGTACTCTAGTTAAATGCTTACAGATCGAAAACTAATTATGTTACCAGGGTGATCTTTTTTTATTTTACTCCTAACAATATTATAAACAAATTATGTTATGTACACTTTTTATGTAGATGCTTAGTTTCACCATAATAGTTAAACAAATACAGAAAACTGTCACTGCAAACAACAAAAAGTAACTTCAACAATTCATGAATTCCAGCTAAACCGAACAGTGTTCGGTCCCAATTAGTTCGGAATAGTGACACTCTACTGCACTTGTTACAAAAACTCTAATAGAAATTTTTTGGCTAAATAAGTATTAAATGACCTAGAAATGATGTAGAAACAATTGTTAAATATACAACATTTACTAACCAAAAACATATTTTTGTCTGTTTAGTACCAAGATATTTCTATTAGACTGTCTAGCCTATGTATAATTTTGAAGACTGGAAATATAATACACATTTTAGTAATTCTGAAATTAACCTTCATTACACATACACATAATATTCATATTCCAATTCCCATATAAAGGACCTACCAAAGGTATTTATGTAAACGTTATACTAAAGGACCCCCTAAAGGTACTACATCACGTCCTCACAGTCAGTGACTACGTGTCTATAAAACATTACCAGAATGCTGAGTGATAAGTCATACCGTTCTAGCAACTAGGTGAATAAACGTTAATATGAAAACATAAATCAAAACTGACGTGAGACCATGGGCGCACATATGATATTTTCTATGGGGAGGGAATAGGCCGGGGTATGGGGCTTAACATGTTCACTGCCAAGGACGCACATGTGACCTTGATACAGAACACTATGAGAAGCGGCCGATGCACAGTGCATTTGCATGCTAACCCCCGTATTGGGAATGTTTTCAATACACAATGCATTGCGTGATTCGCACGCCAACCCACGTATCGGGAGTATTTTCAATACACAATGCATTGTGTGTATGACTATATGTTATGGACGCACACGTGCGTTTGCTTTAAAATATTGGTGATTATTACGTAGAAAGGTTAAAAAATAAAGTAATTTCTACTCATTTAGACTATAAATATAAAAAATAAAGTAATTTCTACTCATTTAGACTATAAATATAAAAAATAAAGTAATTTCTACTCATTTAGGCTATAAATATAAAAAATAAAGTAATTTCTACTCATTTAGACTATGAATATAAAAAATAAAGTTATTTCTACTCATTTAGACTATAAATATAAAAAATGAAGTAATTTCTACTCATTTAGACTATAAATATAAAAATTAAAAGGTCAGCTCCTAACATAGGAAATACGAAATTTGCGTAGCAGTGAACGTGTTAAGGAGTACCCTCCCCTCCTTCGGCAAAAGAGGAGTCCAGGGATATTTTTCAACTCCCCCAAGAAAACTTTTAAAATTTGGGAAGCCAATTTTGCTGTTCAGGTGAAATATTAACTCACACAGCATTGAGTCTGTACCTTTACACCGTCAGTGAATACACAAAGACCTATAGCACTCCTAGAGGCCACACCAAGTAGTAACCCAGCAGCTCATGCTTGAATTCTTGTAAAAAATAAAATAAGTATTTTTATGTAAAATCAATAACTTGTGCCGTGGTGTAGTAAAGAGTTACCAGTATTATTTAAATATCAGAGCTGTCATATCAAAGCTTTTAACTTCAATTACCATGTAGCTCTATCGTTTAATAACCTTTTGTAGTGCAATTTTATACAGAGGTGCATTTAGTAAACCAAAACGCAGAACTGAAGAGAAATTTGAAACACATCAAGATAACAGAACTACAATAAAAGTTCAAATTTTAGCATCTCCGCTTCACTGAAAAACATTGAATCATGGATAGGTTTTCCTAACTGCGTGTCTGCCATGAATCATCTACCATAACATCGGCCTGATTTGCGCCAAACATAACCTTATTCTTTAAACAGTTGCTAGACAACCTTGTGCTTTTACTTAATAGTATCATTGTATTTGGATAACCTAATAGAACTCCGATCCAATGCAATATTTTGTTCCACTGGAAATTCGATGATAGTGGCGTTATCTATTGGGGAAACGACGGAAGCTGTATGAAACACCAATGCAACCAATGATTTCTCCCTAGCGCTACCTCACGGCGCGATCATCTACTGTTTTCGCGACAACCTTTTTTTCGGCACACAGTCCCCGTATGGACGCAAGATCTATTTATTATTCATGATCTATGATAGTATTTAGTTATAAGCATATTCTTAGTTTTTCTTTATCAGATATAAATGTTTTATAATGAATGGTTTTATTAAATGCTTTAATATAATCCATCTTCAAAATTTACCTAGGCCATGTAGGTAGTACAAACTCTGGTTGATATTATTTGTTTTCAGTTTTTTCTTTATGTATTGTAACGTTCACCCTAATTTTGCCCGATAGCTTCTTTTTGACCTACACCAATACTTTGCGGTTACATACTCTGTCGCCTGCAGGGGCTGTTATACACTTTTGTCTCACCGCGGCAGCACTGTCGGAGCCCGTCTTGCACCGTGCCCTAGTTGTTCAAGGCGAACCCCCGCCATTTTGCTAGTTAGTTAACCTTGATCTACCACGCAGTACAGTAGGTCACGCTTGCTGGTGATCCGTAACATGTAGTATTTCTTTCTTCTACAACATGAGTTAATAGCTGTATACCAGGTAAAATTTCTATTTTTGCTTAATAATATGTAGCATGTAGTCTACGATGTCTGAATTTTTCCAATAATTGCAAATGTCATTTAATATTAGTTGCCTTTTGTTATGTGTAAGCCATTGTATTTTGCAAAAGCAATTTGTAAGTT
>JAGFPH010000370.1:419343-437349 GCA_018207615.1 Philaenus spumarius
TTGTAGAAAATTAGTTGATCTACATTTTTTATTTCAAACATTTTTCATGTCTCGATTTAAAAAATCGAAATATTTGTTATTATATAAATTCCGAACATTTACCAAACTGGAAGATATTTATACTGTTAGTTGCAACATATCACGCAGATTACAAATATATAAAATTTGTCCTATTTAAATAATCCTAGTACTGTGCAGAAACTTGTAATTGAAAGAGCTTCCAATGCTAAAAATTGCTCGGCGGCCCTCTAATCGATGGATTTGACACAGACTGTACTTTTCTTACAAAACGACAAAGGCTGGTGTTGGAGGGAGAAGGGCATTACTGCTTCTGCGCAAACCACGAGCCATCCTAAATGGTACTACCTATAATATGTAAGGCACAAATCTTACGTTTGCCCAATTCTTCATGGACGATGGCCCCCACTGTGTCTTTGCTAATACCCACTTGTTGCAGTCTAAAAGAATATAATTTATTTAGGAGCGTACCGGACCCGAAAACTGAAAGACTGCACAGTATATAATACACAAATTTATTAAGTAAGCCTTAACTTATATTTTCAGAAATAGTCACCAAGACAAACTGAGTTATCCATTTACAAAGAACAAAGGTTGCTCACTAAAAGTCAAATTAGTAACAAAATAGTTTGTTTAATAGTTAACCAAAATTATTTAAGAAAATGTATATATAACAATTCAAAAATTGTCAACAAAGAGTAAAAATTTACATGCCCTTAATAAGAAAAATGTTTTTTTTTTTTTACGTCCTTATTCAGTTACAAGTTATTACAAAAACCCTTCCCCTGAAACATTAAGAGACCCACCTTTTGTTTAAGTTTTAATTAATTTAAGATTTACAATTACAATGAAAACTCAACAGAAAAATACAAACAGGTCTACATATTCTGTAACTTGCTAGTTACTTAGGACAAAGTTTGCATGAAAAGGTACAATGTTAAACTTAAACTAACAGACAATAACTTTTTATAGTTAGTGAATTTTGTATACCTTAGTACACAATGTTGGCCAACTTATATGTATATCTGTATTCAATTAAAAATAATTAATTCAATTAGAAGATTAAACAAAAATAAATAAATAGGTTAGGAAATAAATAAAGTTTGTGACGTCACTATAATAATAAACAAATCAAGTTAAATCAATTTAGAAAACTAGCCCCTTTGGGGCTGTTAAATCCAAACGTGCTATAGCGATATCCCATTCATTAATTTTATTTAATTATTTACGTCCAGCCTAGCTTATGCTCTAAAATAGTATAAACATTTTTCAACTTCAAAAACAACAATATTATCTTTAACAACACGGTTTCTTTTGTTTTAAAGTTCACCTTGAAAACATTTGTTGGTTTAACCTAGTCAATAATGTCACACTGGGTGAATTGTATTAGCACAAGCCTTTTACTGAAAAGTTAATGTAGATGAATACTTAACCTCAACATTAACAGGCTTTACATTTACATTTAAGTGCCTTTACGTAAAGTTAATTTTGTTCACCAGTTTGCACCGTAACTAAAGCCAAAAAAATGTTCAGGCCTTTATAAAAGGTTTATGTTTCTATAGCACATTACATTTATTTCGTTTTTTTTTTTAAATTCATAAACTGGCCAGTAGGCAAGAATAGCTTTTATTAAAAAAAAAAAATGTGAAGCTCTAGTTGTCTTTAAAGGGTGTCATACCGGGTCGATCTTGGTCCAGTTTAAAACTGTATCAAAAGACAAAATTTATTAGTGCCTTTGTCACATGTTTTAGAACACAGGTAAAACTTTGCATAATCTTGTATGAAACTTACTTTAATTAAAGCTTTGGTTTGAACAAGTCAGATACTTTAGATTTAAATTGAATTTAGGGCTTTAAAGTTTATAGAAAAATCTCTATATTTAAATGCACAAAGGTACACCAAATATCATGCTATTGTCAGAGAAACAATGATACAGTTTAAACAATGGTTTATAACATTTTTCTTTCAAAATGATGCAACTTAAAACAGTTATAAATTGATCTTTGACAGAACTGTGGTGGAGCGGGTGGTTCAGCTCGTGAACGCCTGGGCACCGGTTGCTTTAGAACTGATGGTCTCCTGAACGCGGTTCGTCCTCCATCGATTCTTTGCCATCGCAAAAGCGTACAAACCAATCGTACACACATTTCCTACTCACAGCATCCTGTCCGTACACTTGCACAAACATCTCATGAGCTTCATGGCCTTTTAAAACACTACTTCACTACTCGAAACACACTGTTGCAATGACTGTAAAAGTACTGCCTCACGCAACTGCCGACAGATGGCAGGTCCAGACATGTTCATGCCTGCGTACACATGCCCGCGCATTATTAGACCATTTACTGAACTTTTTAGACAGACCTAGTATATGTGTTTAAAACCATAATTTTTAAAATTAAATTTCATATATAGATGTTAAAGAGTCAGCTTTATTATTAAAAAAAAAATTACTTTTGAATTATTTTGTATTTAATTTAGTTTGTTTACATTTAATTTTTGTTTATGACATTGATGACATCAATGTTTCTCCAAGAAAGGAGGTCATTTGATGTTTTGCAGCTACAGTAGACTCCCGATTATCCGCGATAATGGGTGGCTGAACTTCCGTGTATAATCGAAATCGCGGATAATCCGAAACTAACCTAAAATGCCCTAGAAATATTTCAAAATGACCGTAAAACTAAAATAAGTGCTAAATTAATCTTTACAAAAGGTTCAGGTAATAACAATTAATTTAAATATGCACAGTTACGTACCTTTATATGTTGGAAAAATTACATAGTTTCACACACACTATTTACAAAGAACAAAAACAAAACAAAAAACAGTCCAGTACATAACTACTACTACAGTACTACTGTTGTCAAAATGCACTTTCAATATCAATCTCTATCAGCATGGAGTAAAAAAGTCCTTTATTGACGGGGGTGGGAATAGTCCCGTTATGAAGGTTATATGCTTACTGTATTGTCTTTGAGGTGGCGCTACAGTCTGCGCGCAAGATAATGAGCCTTCACTCGCTAAACTTTGTTCGCCGTAGTATCGCATTTGGGTTATTTTACATATTTAATTTGTATTTTTTTGGTGATCGCGGTATTTTTTGGCGATCGCGGTTAAGCCGCAACGCGGGTAATCCACTCGTGGATAATCGGGGTTCTACTGTATTATGTAAGTGTAATAAATGCACGTAAATAAAACAAGATGTGATGGAAAATACTGCAGTTGAAATGGATCTGAAATGTGTTTAAATGTACAAGTAGAAGCTGGGGAGAAATATTGTGACTGTTATACTTTCTCACAGAATCCTTCTGTGTGTGCATTTGTTGAACTTCAAGGGACTAGTCTACTGTCAATCTCTCAAGTCCTATAAATTGTGATTTAAGTGGAATCTTCTGAGGCATATAAGCATCTTCGGAGGAAGGTCTAAAGGGTTAAGTAAAGATTTAGTATAGTCATAAAAATAAGGTCATTCCAATTTATGGTGTTTAGAATGTAAATAGAAGTACAATCTATTTACTATTTATTTATGGTGTTTAGAATTTATCTACAATATTTTAGAAGTACAGTAGAACCTCTCTTAACCGGCCTCGGATCAACCGGTCCTCGGATTAACTGGCCTATCCATGGAACAACAGAGTTTTTTTTTCTCTTACAGATTATATTACTGTGACTGGCCGAAGTCTCAAACACTGATTGTTTGACGGACATTTCCTGGAAAATAAAGCTGGGTGACACAACTTTAGGTGTGCTATGCGTTAGTGTTATGGCAGGCAGAACATGGGAGGGGGAGCGTGAGTTTGATTCCCCTCTTGCTTTCGCGGCAACTGTATTTTTTCTTAGAAGCAATTGACAAAGCGGCATCCTTTGTTTCTTCGTCTGTTGCTTTGTCGGAACATCTACTGAATTTCGTAGGAGCAAAATATGTAATATTTAAACGTATTGCTTAATATGTTGAGCAGCAAAAAGATTCAACGGCATTAGACTTGATGAACGTACAAAAATAGAGAGACTTGGCTTTAAAAAAATCTTTGAAAGTTAAAGAACAGAAAAAATAACAGATTTTTTTTAAACAATGATGCAGTATATGTAAATTTTGTTTTCAAAGTTTATGTAGGTTTAATTTGTTGGTGTTTGTTTATGTATGTTGTAGACACAATAAAATTGGTTGCAATAACCTCTCATTTGTTTGTTTATTCATGAAGTATGTATGTTATTTTAGTTAAAAAATCTATTTTTTACTGAAACATCGGATCAATTGGCCAAATAGGTAACCGGCCAGGGTCTCGGTCCCGACCAGACCGGTTAAGAGGTGTTCTACTGCAAGCCTTTTTGTAGAATTAGTTGTTATAAATTTCTCATTTATATTTTACTAATAACTTATTAGGTAAAATCATAGTATATGTCGGAATACTTGTAAAAATGTGACAAAATTGGTTGTCGAATAAAAGAAAAAGTATATTATTAGTAATGTTTTGTTACATTTGAGTTACATATAAAACAATTTAATGACAGTAAATAAAAAATACACCAACTGCCATCTTACAACCAGGTAAGTCAAATAGTTTTTTCAAAATGTCTCCCTTTGGGAGAGCTTTAAAATGATAAAACTTGACAAAGGTTACATTTAAAAATACAAAATATGACAATTTGTTTATCGATGATCTTCTGGAAAAACCTCATAACAACCTAAAAACAATATGTTTTTTAAATTGTCATACGAGAACATTTAATTACATTTACGGTATGTTTTCACCATCACAACATTATTAAAAAGCGGTTTACTTTCCTTTATTTTATATTTAAGTTTTTTTACATTTTACTTTTATTCATGACATTGATATCACTATAAGTTATGTTTAATTACCATATTATCAAAGTGCATTTATTTTCTATTCACAACTTAATTTCTTAAATTTGTATTTTAGAAATATTTACCATTAATATCAAAATCAACGTTTTAAACTTCAGTGGTGGTCTATCATTGTTATTTTGATGGCCCATTGTTATTGTGGCGGTCCAAACAAATTTCTAGTCAAAACGATCAAGCAATTTAATAAAGAACCTCTTACGTGCAGGAAAGTGATGATTCAAAGGGCTGTGTCAGGTTACTTAAGTTTTATTAAATTAACCTAGTACTTATATATTAATACTTACAATACTAATATTATATTATATTATATTATTTAGTAATATAATACTAAGTAAAGTGTTTAGTCACAATACTTGTTTAAGCATAACGCTCTTCTAGAAATTTTTGTTATTCTTGCTAAGTAGGTAAATATGTGTTGTCTCCAATTTCGTTTATATGTGGAGAGTATTCAGCTTAACTGAATGATAGCAAACCATACAAACTGTGTAAGGATATTTGATTTGTTTTGAATAATTAATTAATTAACGATTTCCGTGCTATGCCATTTTAAGGTCCTATTAGCAAGTTGGCGCCCTCGGATTGAGCTTGCGGCTTTAACCGCGTAAGTTATAGGTCTTGACCAGTTCGACCTATGACTGAGCGCGGATATAACCGCATAATAAAATCTATTCATTTCATTCCATGTTAAGATTTATTACTTGTTATTTAGTTTTAGTTATGGTTTTATTCATTGTTATGTAACAGGGCCTTTACAGCCCTGTAACAAGTTATTGTTTAATTATTTGTTGTTATTGTCGTTATTTTATCTTTATTGTTTCAGCAGTGTGTGTAAATTAAATGTTTAATTTTATACTTGTGTGTGATCGTTGATATCTCAATTACTTACTAAGTCTATGAGCATTATGTAAATGCACTCGTTCCATGCAATGATAACCGCTCAGGTTTTTAGCCTCAAAAAAAAAAATGAAGTATTGTTTGACCTTTGTAGTGATGCTCATCAGTTCCGCAATCTGAATAGTCTGTGCTTACCAATTGCAGGGTTAAACAGCATAAAAGGAGTAAATGTAAACATTTTTTTTTTTATTTATCTTTATTGTGCCAACATTAAACATTTTTATAAAACTTAAATAACAACAAAATATATTAAATTTCAAATATTTGTGTCAAATGATAAACATTTGTATAGTTTGGCTAAAACTTTAATAACACAATATTATAACAAAGATTAATGTGTAACAAATAAAGGTAACATATTATTATAATCCATTATATTTTTGCTACCTTAACATAATTTTTGTACTAAACACATTTTCCGTCTAAAATAGCGCTTTTTCAAATAAGCGTATTCTGTTAACGCATTTAGGGTAAATTTTATTTTCAAAACTTTTTATACGCTCTCTTTAAAAAATGAAGTACATAGAATGTTTTGATAGTTGATATTAATCCGTATCACCTCTTTTTATCCACAGTGGATCAAGTTTACAGGACAGAGGTAGGAAATGTAGAGAATGTACTCGTAGAGATGTCACTCTAGATAAGATTTTATTGTAGATAATTTTTAGTTTGACAGAACAGAGCAACTCCCCTTTGGATCCAATGTGTTTCTGATTGCTTAGAGTTCAGGTAAACCACTGTAATACAGTTTCTAGGATTACCTGACACGGAACCATTGCTTCTGCGATCGTACGTAGCATAAAGAGGACATGTAAACCTATTCCCTATTTCAAGTCCAGTTTTATGACAAATTTTAAACCATATAACAGGCATTTCATTATAAAACATCTTGAGATTCTGTTCTTGAAGTGAGTTTCTGAACATAAAAAAACAAAATTACATTAGAAATTAAAATATCTTTTGAAGTCTGTTTTTATAAATAAAAATCATAATTTTTGGTTCTGCTATTCCAGATATTGATTTAATCTATTTATTATAACACTAACCGACTTTAATATTCCTACTATACCATAAAATGGCGGTCATTTCGGCTTTTTTTGTTTAGATTTAGAACTAAATAAGCTTTCAAACGATATACCACACAACGATATTTGGTTGGACCACTGGAAATCAATTTTGAAAAATCAAAAATTTTAAATACTCCCAAATATCGTTGTGTGGCATATGGTTTGAAATCCTATTTAATTCTAAATCTAAAAAGAATAATAATTAGTATTTAAAAAAAAATAGTCCAGCAAAATGTTGTTCGTTGTTTTAGGCTGCCATTTTAATCGGTTAAAGATATGGATGTGCAAATTTCACCGTTGGTTTTCTCTTGAAATTCTACATCGAAATTATGTATCACATTTAAAAGAACCAAGTTACATTCAAAATGGCGGCTATTTTTTTAAAATCTTAATAAAATAGTATTTTTACATAGAGTAGGTTCCTCAATCATATCTACCTTCAAATTTCCTTTATGTACGAAATATTAAACCAGTGTGGGACTTTTTGTACACCCCGTATAAATAATTCACCTGTAGAAAAAATATACATGCATACATCAACACACTCATAGGAGAATTTAAAATACTATATGTTAGAGTTTACTAAACTCTTATCACTACTCCAATAATGACACAAGAGTATTGCTACTTTTATACTAAGTTTTAGCTAAAATTCTGTTTGCCAGACAAACTTCAACAAGGCTAAATAAAGTAAAGAGATTTATAACAGGAACAGTGTCAATGTACAAATCATGTTATTTGTTCAAATAAAATTACAGAAATATTACAAATGAAACATCAATATTTAATTTAAATCTTGGTTTTGTTTTCTTATTAATTAAACCCCTTTGACTGCTGAATTCAAATAGCTTCCCACTTTCAAGATTATATTAGAATTTATATTTTTATAAAATAACATGTAAGGATGGAGTTATTTTAAATTGAATTTAAAACCTAACACAATTTTTGTATAAATTTGCCTGTTGAAAGTGTGTTGTTCAGAGAACATGAAGAAACAGAATTAAGTGGTTTATTAGCAGTTTTTAAGAAGTTAATGATTGAATTTAAAACCTAACACAATTTTTGTATGATTTGCCTGTTGAAAGTGTGTTGTTTAGAGAACACGAAGAAACAACATTAAGTGGTTTATCAGCAGTTTTCAAAGAGATAATGATTGAATTTAAAACCTAACACAATTTTGTATGATTTGCCTGTTGAAAATGTGTTGTTCAGAGAACATGAAGAAACAGCATTAACCCTTTGAACCCCAGGCCGCCGTAGGTTTAGTGTTTTTAAACATGTATAAATAAATATTTCATAACTAGCAGCGATTGTACTATGAAGTATATATTATTTCGATTGAATTATTAACAATTTTAAATATTTTCATGTTTGCTAAACATATTTTAACAAACTAAAAACATTGCTTACTCTATGGAGTTGTTTGACAGCACTGTGCACGCTCAGCTGTTTGTCACTGTCAATGCAGTAGCTTACTCGTGTTTATTCCTGTGGTGTTGTCTAACAAGGTTATCTTTCCTCATGTTTATTTTATTGTGAGTTTTGGTTTTAGTGTGTGAAAAAGATTTAGAACTGCTTGCATTAGGTATAAGGACCATGTTATACGAGCACTGATAGCGCCAAGTTGGTGTAAAACATTTTGTCATTTTGAAGTACCGTACACAATAATCACTTTGAAATAAACAAAATAACCACTAGAACCAGGACAAATTAAATATTTCTGACCTCTCTGGCTAGTGTTGATAGCGCTCAGTATTAACCGTGATTAGTGTTGATAGCGCCGCGTCGTTAACACATCAGACCATGGTGCTGGCGGCGCTCAGTTAACACGGATTAGCTCGTATAACATGGCCCACGGTATTTCCATTTACCCAATAAAGCGATGTTGAAAATGTGGCGCTATCAGCGCTTGTATAACATGGCCCTAACTATCTAAGGAAGGATGTCACCCAGAATGCTTATTGAAGAATGTCTGTAATAAGGCCTAAGCCTAGTCATTTTTAAAAAGTAAACTTTTTCTATAAATATAAGTGGAAATACAAATATTTCTGTGTTGTTATCAAAAGATAAATTTATGTAAGTGAATACCACAATATAAAATTGGTGAGTACTTAATTTTTCCTGAGTTATTTATTTGGTAAGCTATATCTCATTTTACATGTTTTTAACATGTAGCATAAAATTATAAAAAAGATTGTTAAATTTGATTTAGAAAGACAATTTTTTTTATAAACAGAAAAATATATTTAGAATGAAAAGATATAGCTTCCCACTGGTAAATTTGTCTTCCTTTTTTTTTTTTTGTAAAGGCTCCCAAAAAACGTTTTTATTTTATTTATTATTATTATTATTTAGGAGGTGTGGGTTAAAATTTTTTAATAATTATAAAAACTTTTTTATTGTGTAATACATTTTATTCCTAACATTTTAAGACCTCACTTATAAAAATAGCACACTTATTAACAAAGTTATGAATTTTTTACCAAAACTCTGTAAAAAGCCTCTTAAGGGTCTGGTATTTTTCGAAATTTTTGCGGTAGTGATGTGTTTGTACTTATTTTGGAATTCCAATTTTTTGGTCTGGGGTTAAAAGGGTTAAGTGGTTTATTAGCAGTTTTCAAGGAGTTAATGATTGAATTTAAAGCCTAACACAATTTTTGTATAAATTTACCTGTTGAAAGTGTGTTGTTCAGAGATCATGAAGAAACAGCATCAAGTGGTTTATTAGCATTTTTCAAGGAGTTAATGTTTCACATTTTATTTTTTAGCTTCTCTATCATTGTACTCGTATTATAGCCTATTATTATATTTTTTGTTCTTTTAAATTAAGTATTGATATCCCAATCGAGTCTTTTTGAACATTGAACCAACATTGAGTGATTTTTTGAACAAAAATGAAATTATGTTGCTGCAATAAATTAATGAACACTGTTTTTTATGTGCTTAGAATCTTCAAGTTATGAACAAATATATTTTAATCAAGATAATTTAGTTTGTGTACATAATATTTGTGAGATATTTACTATTCGTGCATATTATTATAGTTCATATTAATTATTATATTTAACTAAATATCAGTTGAAACTGGGTTCCTATTGGGTTTAGTTATGTTAATTATTTTATGATAAAACTAATTTTACTGTTACAATTTAAACTCTCATTTTCATGTAAATTTCTTGACTTTTGGAGAAATGCATTTTCCTAAATACATTTTTTGTGTTGTATTTAACATACATTATAATAAATGGTAATTATGTTTACTAAACTTTATGTTATATTTGTGTGCATGGGCCTAAAGCCTATTATTTAGTAAATTTGTCTCCATTAATACATTTTCGATGTATTTTAAATGACATTTAATGAAATGCATGAGATCTATATATTTGAATAACTTTATCAATGTTATCGTATTATTCAGTAAACCAGTAAAATTAATTTAAAAAAAGAAGAAAAAAGAAAGTGCAGAGAGAGAGAGCTAGGAGGGGGCTAGGTTTTTTTATTCTTCTTTACAAAATAGTTATTGGTTAATGAATTAGTGCATTATACAAGTTTCTCAAATCAGGTAAATTTTAATAAATAACTCAGGGAAATTTTAGAGAAAATTACTGAAGGTATAATAACGGTTTAGCTTGTATAAGAACACAACTGTACAATATACTTACAGCTGATGATTCCAAAGCGCTCCTTCGATAAATAAACCATGAACAAGTATTCCATTATTACATTTTTGAAATGTCTCTGTGTCAGCAATAACTTCAAAATCAAAACACAATTCTTGTGTAGGTAGTCTTTCCTTACAAGCGTAATTCTGTAAAACTCCTGTCAAATATGTGCCTGGGTAGAAGAAGCCAGAAAGCCAAATCGTTTGTGATGGACCTTCATTTATCCATTTCTGTAAAAATAATAGCTTAAGTATTCAGGAACGTAGAAATCATAAAGATTCTGCTTAGGAAATTATATAATTTTATGATAAATTTATCACGATAGAAAGAGGAGTACAGTAAAAAAAATATCTTAAAATTCACATTATTTAAGTTTGAATTTACATAAATAAAAATAACCAAAACAAGAATAGCTTAATTTATTTAAAATTTTCCAATAAAAATTATGAATCTTTTTATCCGGCTTAGTTATAAATAGAGTGTGATAGGGTTCCATTTAATGGTGAATTTCATTCAGTTCATTTTAAGAAAACTAGGCCTGCCATACAGACATTTTTCTAGTGTAAGCGAACAATAATCAAATCAACCTCCAGGATGATGGGTTGATGAAAAATTTGAAAACAAAGGCTTAAGAAATTGAGTTTTAGCCAGAGCTTGATTTGTAAAAAAAGGAATGGACACATTTTGAAATATAGCCTTCTTAAAACGTTATTTGAACACTTCTGACCACTTAAAAAGTATATAAACTTTGAACAATCTTACCTCAGCAATCTCAATTTTGATTGCAATTTCAAATTAAATTGAGATTACTACCGGTAAGATTTTCCAAAATATAAATGTAGGCCTACTAGGCCACCAACAAGTTTAAAAAAGTGAACTCGATTTCATCTGGAATTTTTTTAAATATAATTTAAAAAATGAAATATAACGTTTGTATTGAAATAACACACATGTTCACCAACAATCTTTTATTACATGTTTTATTATTTTGTTATTTACATTCTTTCTGAAATCATGATTTGTTACAAAAAGGCAGTTAAGCAGAACACATGTAAATTTGAAAGTAGGTACTCAAATATTTAAAAAATGATAAAACCTTAAATGTTTTACCTTTCAATTTATAAAATTGTCCAAAGCGTGGACTCGGAAGGGGATGCGGGGGGGGGGGAAGCGTTGGGGGACGGGGATGGTAGAGGGAAGATGAGTCAACTGGCCACCTGCATACAGAGTTATATAGAGTGGACACTGGGGGCTCAAGATGGCGGCTACACGGCGTGATCTTGGCCAGTGCCGGCGCTATTCTCGTGTTGTTAATAAAATGAGTTTTACAAAAGTTTTTAAATATACGCCTTAAGTACTACACTAAAAAGTTCAATGAGAAAATGCATTTTTCAAAAGTGAGAGCCCATCTTACAAAGACGATCTTTTATGGGCCAATAAAAACATTGTGCATTGTATTGTACATTGTATTTCATGTAATGTAAACACTTTTAGAATGTCATTGATTAAATTATCTGTAGAAAACTGTAACTATACTGAGATACACTGTTAATAAAGACATTTTAAAATAGGATAGTATTTAAAAACATATTTTAAACAGTTATCAAAAATTATAAATTAACAAAACTATTGGCAAAAATAATAAAAAACCTCTACATAAAATATATAGTTAACTTACAAAATCACTCTATACAATAATAGTAGGCTAAACTGCGCAACGAGCCAGCTGCAGAGCGGCATTTAAACTCATTTAAAACGCTTTAAATAAGCGACGATTGCTAAGTAAGTACTAACGGTAGGTGAAAATTACTTTCAGAAATGAAAGAATAAACTCTTTGGCAACATATCTCGGCAGATCATTTTTTCTCTGACTAAATAACAAAATTTTCCCTCGCATGTCAAAAATTTAATGTTCGTTTGTTTATGAATTAAATTTATGTTTCAGAAAAACATTTTCCCCATTCATCAGTATTAAGTTTTGTACATTTAAAGCACACTGTTGCCTTCAGTAAGGTTTGGTCCTTCTAACTGTGAAGTTTCATAATTTTTGAATGATATTTAGAGGTGTAAATGATGTGATATTATTAAGCGGTGTCGATTGTTCGTGGGAGTCAAGAGCAGCGGTCTTGGCGAGTTTTGGCCACTAATGGCGGCCTCTACCAGCCTCACTTGCATTCAGTATAGGGAAAGCCACTCTATATAACTCTGTCCTCTCTGCCTGAATACGGCTAAATAAAGTACAGTCTAGTTACACACCAAGTAGATCTAGTTTTACAACGCTTCAACCACCACAAAATAGTCCATCGTTCCACTGCTCTAAAAATTACGTTTTATATTCTCTCCCTGCAAATCACAGGTACCGGTACGGAGTACCAGTGCGTTCCATCACAAATCAAGCACTGGTTTTAGGTATATTTTTTCTTAAACTTAAGGGATATCAGCAATCTTATAACGACTACTTGCCTTATAAATTTTTCAAACTTACATTTACTATTTGCATAAAAATTTACTTACTGTTACACTAGATCAAAATTATAATCTTGAAGCCACTTATGTTAAGTTTAAAATGGTGGAAAGTCAATGAATACAGCTAGTCTGGTTACATGAAGTCCAAATTTGTTTACAAGTATAATTAGTGAAGGCAAAACTAAACATCCCAAATCATTAAAAAGAGGTGTTTCTTGTTTTCATTTTTGTGAATTCTTTGAGGATAAATATGTGTCCAATTCATTCAGCAAGTCAATTCCAACGGACAATGTTGCCAGTCTAATCAAAAGGTATTGGGACAAAGGTGATATTAAATATGTTTTTTTTAGTTTCTTTCTTCTGGTCACTGAAACTGGGAGCGCCATAAGGATTCTCAAAATAGCAAAGGCATTTGGGAAAACACCTGTATAACCATTTTTGTTTATGAATGACAATACTTTAGCTGGAGAGTTTCCAGACGACAGCGTTGGTGCAAAAATTTGGAGTTTGTGAAACATTTGAACTCTGTTTGAACCACATTCTTCTCTGTCTCTTATTAGAATACTCTGCAAGTTCATTTACTGAAAAGATTCGTTTCGTCTGTGTCCCAAACGTGAAGTTGGTCTTCTTTTTAAATTTTAATTTATGAATGGAAATTCTTTATTAACTTTAATTTATAAATGAATTAAGATTAGTTAATTTATTTAACTATTGCATTATGTTTAATATTACATTATTTTAATGTTTAACTGTGCATATGATTTATCCTTCCGTGCCCTGCTTGCCTGGCAGTCTAGGGGGCTGCATACTTCGCTGTACTAGTGAAAATAAATATTTAATTTTAATCGTAAATACATTTGAAAATAAATTTGATACTCATGACAAAGGAATTGTCAGGAAGAAACATTTTTAAGCTTGAGGAAATGGGGACTTGCTTGTAATGCATTTTCCCAATGGGGAAAATTCCCAGGCACTCACAAAATAAATTTTTATTAGCCTGAGATACTCCAGCCAATGGCTGAGCTTATTTCGAGCGGTTAAGAAGGTTAAGGGAGAGGTGGTTCAGTGCAGTCAGATACTAGAGGAAGCGCTTTTGAGGTACAAGGACCCAATTCATCATAGCCAAAGAAGTTATAGCGTAACTTTCATCAAACACAACATTTGATGATATTAATTAATTTGATCTGCCTTACCTTAGCGCCAGGAACATAGTCAAACAAAATAACGGAAGACGTAGTCGGTCTGCACTAACGTAGTACCTACTACAGTAGAGCGTCGAAAATCCGAACTAATTAGGACCGAGGGGGGTTCGGATTTTCAATTTGTTCGGATTTTTGAAAATAACCAAGAAAATGCTATTTAGGCTAAAATATATGCCCTTTAATCGATTAAAGTGGTTAAACAGTACAAGCAGAAAGTAAGACTACTTACATATTATGATTTAGAAGAACCTTCACGTCATGATTGCGCTGGGAACTCTCAATTACAATACAGTATGTACTGTACATGTTTAAAAATTGACTTGTACATTATAATTAACACAAACGAAAAATAAAAAATTATTATACAGTACACTACTGTATGTAAAACACACTGTTATAATGATTACACAGAGAAATGAATGAACTTTCTGTATGAAAAAACTAAAAATGTACGAAAGACAGAGCAATGATATCTACTGTCCTGTAGACACTGACTGACTGAGGGTGGAAGTGACAACTGATAAAGAGATAGATTGAGTTAGTGGGGCGAGCTAGTGTAGACAAAAATAGACAAGCCAAGGTTATTACCCCGCCCCGCCCCGCTTTGTTCAACTCTGAGACAAACACGATATTTGTTTACTGCTAGCGCTAAAGCAGCTTATTAGCGTGACAGTGAAAATACTGACAGCCAGTCTGCTGTGAGGGCGTGAGAGCAGGTAGTATTAAGAAGTGTTTAAAAAGAGATACTGTAATGTAATGTCAAACTGCAGTGAAGATTTTTGTGGATTTTTTAACAACGCAATTGAAATTTGCGAAATTAAATTTTTGCAGGGGCTGCCTCGGAATGCGTTCGGATTTTTGACGTTTCGGATTATTGACGTTCGGATTATCGACGCTCTACTGTACAATAAAATCAAAAAGGAACACCACATAATAGCTCTAACAGGACAGTTTCCCATCCCAAAATTGTAAACTTAAAGTAAATCTAACACCCTAGTAAAAAAATGTATTATTAGTAATAATTTAAAAGTGTGGCTGGCTGGCATTTAATTTTCCCAATAATTTAATTGTGTGGTTGGATGGCATTTAATTTCCTTAATAATTTAAATGTGTGGTTGGCTAACATTTAATTTTCTCAATAATTTAAATGTGTGATTGGCTGGCATTTAATTTTCCCAATAACTTAAATGTATTCCAATTTGTATTTTTTAATTAAAAAGTTTGATTCTTTATTGAATGTAGATGTATCATTATTTTATATGTTAGGTTTTTCATGGTATCAATATTCTAAATGATAATTTTTATTATTCACACTAATTAATTCTATTTTATTTATTTAAGTATGATTTTGTTAATTGATTATTTTTAACAGCATCAACGATTTAAACGGTCTTTCTTCAATTTGATTTAAACTTGCGAAACCTTATGTTAATTTTTTCCTTACAATTTTGCATGTTGCAAGCTTTTACCATTATTAGATATTTTGTGCTATCAATGTCTTCTGGAGGACCAAATGTGGGAGTTCTAAGTAAAAAAGGGATCTATCTTACATCAAATTAAAATATTGAAGAACTTATTTTTTTGTAATTTTGATTATGAAAATTTAAAAAGGTACATTTGTGAAGAGGTTTATAAATAGTTTATTATACATGATTATTGATTAAACTTTGCTAAAATGAAAATCATGTGTTAATGTATATAAAGAGCTAAGTCAATTATAAAAACTTTAATTACAATGGTATTTATAAAACTAGAAAGTCTTGTTAGAACATTTATAATTTTATTTATAGGTAGGCTCACATGTCATAATTTATTTATAAAACTTGTTCAATTAATTAGGTCGAAGTTAGTACTTGATCTTCCTGAGAATATTTTAATTTAGTTGCTGTGTTGTTTAAAAGATTTCAATAATAAGAGATTTTTCTTTTAGGTCTTTGTCAATGAAAATTTGTTTTCTATTTCTTCATTGTGAATTCTGTAACTGATGGTTACAAAAATGAAAATAATATATAATATATGAACTGATTAAAAAAAAAAAATGGGGTTCGGTAATAGTTGCAAAAAATGAAAAAAAATGTTCAAATTAAAATAAAATTGCTATATGTGGATTATTTTATGATAATTATCACCTCTCCCTCACTTCCTTTACTCATTCACCTTTAAATACAAAAAATCGTCGTTCATAACATAACTTAAATCACCAAGAAACACCTCTTACTCCTTTACCTCCATAAACAAAAAATCACCATACATCATGTATCTCACCTTAACTCCAACGTAGAATTACACCTTAACATCCACCTTAAGCTCCACTTTACCTTAATTCACCTTACACCTTATTCATAAAAACCTTAATATCACCTTCGTTTAACTCATATAAAAAAAAAAATAATAATCCACATATAACTCTATTTATGCTCTATTATTACTTATGTATTTGTATTTACCATTATTGATTCATTATATTAATTTAATTTTCTCAGGGCTGAGTCTTTGGCTGCTAAAGTACAGGCTAATTGGATGTGCGTGGCTAAATAAAGGAATCTAAGACATTGTAGCGGAACAACCAATCGTTTACTCAGACATTATTAAAAAGTGATTATTTACAACAAAATATATCAACATTACAAGAAACAAACAAGTCAATTTTACAAAAATCTGTACAATTTATAGTTAAGCCTAGGCTACCTTAGGTTTATGACGCAATAAAATCAAACGAAGCTACTTGTTAAAATAATCAAAAATTTTAAAATTGCAGACTGAAAAACTTATGTCCTATGGCCATTATTACTTACTGCGTTGTTTATCTCACTGTTTTTACCTAGGATTTCTTTATAATTACACATCAATATGAAGCACTATCTATCCATTGCGCGCATTTTTGTCGAAGCACATGGTTGACTTTCTATGAATTCACCTGTCGCATAACTTACACCATCGATTTTATTTTCCAAGTTCACACTAACGCCGAAGCACCTCTGCTTCACTTTAGAACAACATTTGTTACTATTCTGATGAAAAAACTACATTCTTTTGCCAAATTTCACACCTCTTACAGCTTACAACACATACAACGTTCTTACGCCATCTTTCTAGTAGAGTCGATCACGTAGGCCAAAACGTACATGGCCTTGCGTACACCAATAGTTTTATGTCTGTCCTGCATTCCGACATGTGTGCCGATGTTATGATGTACCTTGCTATATACGCTGATACATATTGATTTCTTTATATGTGCTTGTTCTTTAACTTTAACTGTTCTTTAACTGTTTATCAAACTGTCCATTGCACAATCACTCATTTGTCCTTCTCAACCGCTCGCTTTACAATACGCACTTATTTTCGACTGTCAACAACTTTTTATATAATTCATACACGTTATATCTTTCGTTGATTAATACACCCTAAGTCTGCTTTTTTACTTTATTTACCAATAGTCTGCCTTTTACTTTATTTATTTTTATTTAAATGATTTTACTTTAATTATTTGCGTCACAAAAGAATTTATATATGTATGCAAAAATTATAAATGTTTATTATTATACATATTGCGTCCTTTATTTTTATTTAGACCAAACCTCTATGCTTTTAGTTCTTATGAGAAATTATTAATTTATTATTATCATTATTATGTAATATTTCTGTTACATGGCTGTCAGTGTTACAGGCAAACAGCACAGATTAAAACCTTTCGGTAATCTGTAATACATGTGAGTTTCAGGGTTTTTAAACATTAAAATAGTAGTATAACGTAAAAGGGGTCGTAAGGTAAAGTTGGGACATTTAGCCTAATTTAAAAGATTTAGTTATTTCATAAAATTAAT
>JAGFPH010000370.1:442693-453818 GCA_018207615.1 Philaenus spumarius
CTTGCATACCTTAATAGCATTGATGAAACCATTATGTTCAAATCTGAGTGGAACTTTATATGTGTCATTGGTTTCATGAAACTGGTAGTTAGGAATAACAACAATATTTTGGTTACAGAAGTTTGTCAAGAGGGTATTGAGTGTTCGTCTGTCCCAGCAGTCGCTCACTTTCCCTCCGTAGTTGCACTCTCCTACTAGGTATAATATAGCCTCATATGGCACTTCTGTGTAGTCATTGATGAACATCTGCATTATAGAAGTTACACAAAAAAACATGATTTGGACAGAAAACTTTTCCACAAGGGTGGAAGGTGCATCCCCCATAAATAGAATCATTCTGTAAAACTATTGATTTGAATAGATTTTTTTAAATTGTATTAGATGCCTAAAGTTTTTTGTGATTTAAACATTATAAAAATTATGATTATTTATATGACTTATTAATATCTTTAATATAAATATATATTGAATAATAATAATAATAAAATAATAGGATAATATAATAATAATAAAAATATTAAATATTACCTGTTACTGATCCGTTGTGTGACTTATTTGTTAGACGTAGTTAGTTGTTACTTACGATGCGTTTCGGGATCGCAATCCAATTGTCAAGTTAATAAATTATGTAGATAAAAACTAAACAACATTAAGATACAAAACCACTCAACACTTAAGACACTTTAAAGAAATATGTTTATGCGCCGGGCATTTGTCGGTGTATATCGTCACGTATACCATTATTATTATATTATCCTATATATATATATATATTTATATTCAAAGTGACTTGGAAACCAAGAACCATGAAAAAATAACTTCAATTTACTTATAATAAGTTTGAATCAAGATAAAAGTATTTTGAATCATACCTCCATCCAAACTTTGATCCTTCTTTGTAAATAACTATGGGTTCTGTTATAGCTTCATCCTCATATACCCATACACAATTATCATTACAATCACCCATAAGTATTTTCATCATTATTAACTAAAAATGTAGAAAAAGAAAGCTTGCAGTAAAACAGTAAAAATGATCCTTGAACTGACCATAAAATATGATGGAATATCGGGATGAATATTGACAGTTTGGGTTTGTTTTAATATCCTTTCACAGGTTTAAAAATAAATGTTTTGACTTGTGATAGGGGTAGGATTTCCAACCCTTTTTGTTCCCCGAGTTCAAACAGGTAAAGGTCAGATTAATAACAATAAAACCAGTGGTTCAGTAGTGATACTCCTATTTATATTTATTTAAGCACGTATCCTAGTTCGGCAAATATGCTTCTCTTTAACATTATATAACAATAATATCTTTACACAATTCATATACTAGGTATTGAGTTTACAAGGCAGACTGGACTGAATGGTATCGGCAACTAAAGCAAGTCAATTTTATATTTTCAACTACAAAACTCTAAATTCAATGTGACTTTAACAATAGACCAAAATACTCTGTTTTGCTCACTCAGTATGTTGTCTTCAATAAGCCCTAGTCCTTCCTTCACTTAACTCTTCCAGACGTTCCAATGGTCCAGACCTTGACTCGTGTAGAGATTCCTGCGAAGCTAACCCGCCCCGCAATGTCGGATCTCTTGGCCTCTTTTTCCTAACAAAACTGGGCTCAACTCGCAGCCTCCCAACTCACTTGTCACCCTACCACTCCACACTGGGCGATCACCCTACTCTGGCCAAGATTCTAGATTCGGATTATCCTATATAACCCGTCTAGCTTCCTGTTGACATCTCCAACTAAACAATCGCTGCTTCTGTAGCAGTTGTCTTGTTCCGCGTTGCACGACCTATTATGCAGCCGAGTTTACATTTCCGGCCTCATCCGCTTCCGTGTCTATCTTGCACGGAATAAAATACCTTTACATAAAATATACTAAATCTAATAATTAATGTAACTAAACCTATCTAAAACCCTCGACTAATCCTAACAGTTGTGAACCTAACATTAAAAAAAATTATTTGAAATATCTTCTTATACAAAATGAACTCTTGGTTAATTTAAACTTTTTGTGATTGTTTTAAGTATTATGTCTGTTCAGATTATTGTAAAAACCTTATTGTAAATTTTGAGTTATTATTTTTTAAGCTAAATTTTGAGTTTTGCAGAAATTTGAGAGCACACTGTAAGGTAGCCAGTAAATTACCCAGCGATGGAGAAGTTCTCCCACCAACTCTACTCTACTTGACTCCGACCCATGACTTTAGGGTCGTTCGGGATCACTTTTAAGCAACTTCTCAGCATTTTTACGGAAATATGAAATATAAGTTTTGAAGCTCATGATTTATACTTTCAGATTCCGTATGAAAAATTTAAATCGGTAATAATAATTCATTTATATGTATTTTTTTAAATAACTCTCCAAATTGTTTAAACAGTTATTATACAAAATCAATAGGATCCCACAGGGCTTACCTTGTGCATGGTTAATCTACACGTTATTTTCATTTTACACTAAAAGTTTGCAAAATTATACTTCTTTTTAAAAAACAGCCTATTGTTTTCTGGATCTTTTTACTCTGTGGAGGAGTTTTTGCATTGACTTGTAGTTGGCTATGATTCCTGCTGAGAATCCTTTGTCATTTATGTAAGTTTTACTGTATTTGTGTATTTGTCTTTATATATAATGTATTTCAAAATTTAATTTAATTTACTAATGTTTTATAATGTTTGGATTATTTTAAATATTTTATTGGCGTATATTTTTTAAAAGTAGAAAAGGTTATGACAACCACTTTATAAAATAATGTTATTTTGAACTTTTGTATATTATGTTACATTGTTTTATTTTTTTATAGTTAGATGTTTTTTTAATGAAATTTGTAGATTATTTATAATATCTTGTTTAAATATCCAATGACTTCTCTTAAGTCAAAATTACTAGATCAAAATCAATGAAATAAATAAATAACTTAAATAGAGTTAAAAAAATTGTTCTATACCTAACCTGAAGTTGCTGCAAAGATATAGAAAAGTCTGATTCATTAAATTCGTAAGGAATATTCCAAGATATTGACCCGAACTTCTTTCTTTCCTGAACAACCACATGGAAAAAACTAAGTCCATATAGCAGCTTGGTGAATATGTTATCTTTTCCCGGACACCCTTGTTCAATTTCTTTCATTTGTTGCGACTCATAAATCCAAAGAAGGTTTTGTTGAAGGCCGGAAAGTTGTTCAATGGTCACTTTACAACTGTTTTGCAAGATAGATGGAGGAAACTACAAAATAAATATTAGTTACAAATAATTTAAAAAACGAAATTGTTATATATTGAAGGCAAAATGTGTAGCACTTAAGACAGAGTTTAATTAATACTTGCATTTACTGTTGATTTGTCTACGTTTATAATAAGAAATACAGCATAGAAAGGAAGGAGTTTTTGGAATGGATCATAACTAAATAAAATGTTCACTTCAACTTTATAACTGAACTTAAGGGGAGCACTGACCCTAAAAACATATTTTTTGTCATATTTTTTTAAATAATTTATTTTGTTGTTTGAAATGTATATTTTAAGATATGTAAGTTTTTATACCATAACTATACCCATAAACATAAACAAATAATTATTATATGAAGTAGTACAAGCCCAATACCAGTGCTAGGAATCTTCTGTATATTTAGCCCTCTGTTTCCGGAAACTTACATTTTTAGAACTTAAGTTAAGGTGCAAATTTCTCAAAAACTTTTTAAGATAGAGTGCTGAAATTTTTTCCACATGTAGGATATTGTATTTTAAAGGTGTGTTGGCTATAAATTCTTGGCTATAAGTGTGTTACAACTTGTAATAAAAAATATCTGTTTATGCAAAAAAAGTATCTTTTTAAACATTTATTAAAAAATTCATTAAAATAATTTGTTTTTAGATATAACAAGAAAAAGGGCAGTATTTATTCATAAATGTATATTTATTATTGGATAAACATTTCAAGTTGATAGCATTTATAGTTTTAGAAATAAATGTACCTAAACTTCGTCAAATTAACATTGTCCGGTATAGGGCTAGCACTCCTCTTAAAACTGTACTGACTAACCAATTAACTGTACTAATTTTTTTAAATGCAAACACCATATCATTTCATTGAACAAAAGTATTCTTCAAATTAAAGATTAACAAATATAAATAATGTAAAACAAATTTAGTTTTAAAACTTTTTAACAAGAAGAAAATTAAAATATAATAAAAACAAAGTTAAACAAAATGCATAAAAATACAATGATGAAACAAAAAATAAAACACTGGAGGTTAATAATGATAAAAAAACGACAGCTACTAAAAACAAAATATAAAGCTCAATAAACCTTAAACAAAAACACAAAGTTTACAAAAAATTGTAAAACCTTTGTACAAACAGAACCACAATACATAAAATATTTGAAACACTTATTTCCCCTTTAATCTTGTTAATCATTTATTGCACAACTATTAGCAGAATAATGCAATCAGAAGGTGAAAGTATGGTTTCAAGTATGCAACATGTGTTCATATAAATTTGTAAGTATGTTTATTGTTTAGGTGTTTTGAGTGTTACGTGTGTTAGACTGGAGAGTGCAAGGGACACTAAAGCCCTTTTTAAGGTGGTGTGAGCTCACGGTGGTCTAGTTGCTAGCGCTCTCGCCTCATAAGAAACCACATTTCCTCCATCAAAACAGCAATCTAGTAAGCCAAGACCCTCGGGGCTGCAGATTCAAGGAGTTATTGTTTTTTGTGACAATAAGTTATACAATTTTTTTTATAGCAAGGCCGTAGCATGGAAAACTTTTCGGGGGGGAGTCAGGTCAGGACCGGGGATTTGAATTTAAACCCTAAGGACGTACATGTGAGGTTGACACTGAACACTATAAGAACAGAGTGCATTGCACCAACCCCCGTATTGTAGTGTTTTCAATACATAATGAATTGCGTGGGAGGGAGTATGTTCAATACACAATGCATTGCGTGTTTTGTTAGAGTAAAGTATTTTTGTTGAACCTTCATAGTTTTCTTATTTAATAGATAAGATCAAGCTCACAAGAGAGTAAGGCTGTAACCTACTCCATCCATGTGTATTGTACGTTGTAGTAGTTTAATCTAGCAAATCTAAATATCAGTATGCATGCAATGCACAATGATGTAAAATATGTTGCTGGATCCTCTGTTGTTTTGTCTATTTTATAATTTAATTTGCACTTTTTAAACCTAGTATTAATTTTTACTACTAAATTTCGGGATTTCAAGGGAGGGGGTTTGACCCCCTACCCCCCTGGGTATCTATGGCCTTGGTTTATAGGTGTTATGTTTGTTTCACTTGGGACCATGAGAGATGTCAAACAATTCAACGACTCTTACTTAATAGGGGTTTAGATTGCACCCATGGTGTAGTAAGCACTGATAATAAGAACATACGTTTTAAGTTGAGTTAGAAAAACATTTATTTCATTTCCTTTCTAAGTTTACCTGATCAGTAGTGTAACTGGTGAGCCATAACCTGTAGTCCATAGATGTGTTATGCAAAGTCAAGCTTTCATACAGTTTTTCAATGTAAGACATCCAAGACAGTGCGAGATGGCAGTTTTGAAGGCACACCCATCCTCCGTCATTCCGTGCACTCTGAATGAGCTTTTCTGCTATTGCTTCCTACAAAATAACATTGAAGATTATAAACATGTTGTTAATATAAGATAAGATTTAAGATAATTTCAGAATAATAAGTACTGAATAGCTCAGTTAATATAGATGTGGTTTAGGCCACACTAGCTTATAGTTGTAGAAATTCAAATCAACGTAGCAGGTTTCTTTTCTTGCTACTGCCATTAGCTTTTCTGTAAATTATTCCACTCCAAGCTGCCATTAGTCGTAAGGCACAAAGTATACACATTTTAAATGGAATATTTGCCTCTTTCAGTAGTTCACATCATCCACTCAGATTAAATGGCAAGATTTTTATTTTAAATGTAGCAGCCGACTTCATGATATGATATTTTCTAGGGGGGGGGGGGGGGCTAGACCGGGGTAGGGGGCTTAAGACGTTCACTGCTAAGGACGCACATGTGAGCTTAACACTGAACACTATAAGAAGCGGCCGACACACAGTGCTTTGTACGCCAACCCCCATATATTGGGAGTATTTTCAATATACAATGCACTGCAACTCATGCTTGAACTCTTGTAAAAAATTAAATAAGTATATGTAAAATCAAATGGCACATAATATTTAAAACATATTTTAGTGTTAATCTCTTTAAAGAAAAATACCTGACTATAATTAATAATATACATATTTTTCTTTGATGGGGAGCTAGGGGGGGGGGCCATAGCACCCCTTGCCCATAGGTATGGGCGCCCATGGCTGACTTAAATGGTGTTAAAAGCCTACTACTACTACTATGAGTATTTGCTATGTCTTTATATAAAATGTTAGATCGTTTATTAAAATCTCCTGATAACATGGCTATAGCCTAAAGTAAAATTGCTCTTTAATTAAAGACTACCTTAAATTTTAAAAAGCTCCATCTTAATTATAATTTAAAAAATTTGTTATCCAAAACCGCCGTAATATAGGTAAAAAGTCTAACTATAACACAGTTTTAAAAAATGTATAGTTTTATTACTAAAAGAAAAGAAAAGGCAGTACAAAACCTTTTAAACTTGCACTTATAGGTGGAGCATGTCTCTGTTTTAAAATTACATTAACCCTTTGCGCTCAGATGGCCAGTACTGCTGGCCATACGATATTCTCAGTCAGCTCTGAATATTTACCGAATTAGACATCCTCACAGCTTGGATGGCCAGTGTTCCATAGCTTTTTTGTAGAAGAAACTTCAAAGAACTCAAATATGCCACTAAAAATTAGTTTCTTTTGAAATTGTAAAAGTTATTAGCTTAGAAAGCAAAAAATGTTCATAAACGGAAGGAAAAACCCAACTTTATGCCTACATGAAAAATAGTAAAAAAATGTTTGTAATTTTTTTCAAAATACACAAAAGTTTTGAAATTTAGTTCTAAATAGAAATATGTAAACATATATTTCAATTTCACAATTGTTTAGTTTAAAATAACACTTTGAACGTTTTTACTACATAACCTGCAAATCATGACTAATTTCAAAGTGACTAGGCCTATACATTTTTTACTTCAAACAATGTTTTTTTTATACCAAAAATTCGAGAATGAAATTTAGAATCGAATAGCATTCTTCCCAGTTTCAAATAACTTTACATTTTGTAATGAAAAATCAAAAATATCAAATAGGCAATTTAACCTAAAACCTTATTTCTAGGCTATCTTATTTCTTCACTTACCGTTTTATTAGAACACTGTTATAAGCCTAATTTCACTCAAACACAATCTGCACTTATTTATTTATAACTAAAACACAATATAACACTATTTTATAAACTGTAATAACCATAAAATAACACAAAACAAATGTCATAACTGACACATAACACGAACTCGACGACGGGACATATAGCATGACATTTAGCATACTTTAGAAGTTCATTGGTACCAACCTATGAAATCTAAATGTATTGAATTGGACATAGATAAAAACTGTGAAGTTTTCTTTTTAAAACCATGTATTGTACATTTTAGGGATATATCGAATAAGATTGTAAGAATCGATTTTAAACAGGCTTTCATATTGGCCAAATCTATGACCAATTACAAGCTTTACCGTAAATCCTGTAGAACAGCTGTTTTCAAAGTAACATGTGATTTGAAGACACCATTTTAAAGAGAATCGTCTGCTGAATTCAATGCTGTTATGATCTTCTTCATAAATGACTTCTGTGAGGAGTTGCAGACCGTTGAAAATGAGACAAAGTCTTGACAGTATACAGGGTTCATTGACGCGTGAATCACAGCTGATTTGCGTACTACAATTTTGAAACGGCGATTACGTATGTAAATATACGTTTTACGAAAAAGTTGTAAATACAAAAATTATAGTTTAATTCATTACCTTACAACGGTACCGGTTTTATTACGATTGGATGATTTTAAGTGGATTACATTATAGATTATGCAAATATATGCAAATTTTCGCTAATGTTCGAAATGGTTGCGTTCTGCGTCTGAGAGAAGGTCATAAATGACCTTCTGCCGGTTCCAGGGGTTTATTTATTAATGTTAGTTTAAAAGAAGAAATAGATATCTCACTAAATGACAAATATTTGAGAATTTAATTACTTTCTTGTTTGTGATGACCTAGAGAAACCTTATTTGCACTTCGGTTCGATTGTGTCTTACTTATTATTTCACCAAGTAGGTTTTTGTTGTCACAGTTGAAGAGTTTTCTTACATTTTAGCTTATATACAATTGCAGCTTTATAAAGTTTAATTATATTTATATTTACCTGATTTTTACCAAGAGATATTGTACTGAACTTTCGTGAATATCTTTTTTTCTTGGCAAACTGTGTCAATGTGTTCATCGGGTTCATGCCAGGCGATAGCAACAGTATAATTGGTTGGACACAAGTTGAATCTTCATAAGCATCAGCAATATTAAAAGCTGGAGAAAACACATACTTTACGCCGATCTCTTCTTGTACAAATTTTATAACACAAGGCACTATCTGCAATGAATGAGACGATGTGTCTATCAGAATGTAGTGTTGTTACTACCCATTTGAAATATAGTGAGCAAACAAATAAATTTCAACTGATAACAATTTTATTCCCAGAAACCAATATTTTTCCCAAACATTGCTGATGGTATTCGATTTCAACCAATCTGCAATCCGGGAATTTGTTCAAAAGTTTTCTAGCATTTAAATAACGTAGAAGTTTTAGAAAATGAGAATACAATCATACAGTGATAATAATTAAAATTTTCAGAAACGAAAGTTTTGCACATTTGCAGCCACCATCTTGAAACTGAAAACTAAGTCAAAACTTATTTCTCAAAATGTTCACTTTTAAAAATTATGTGACACTTGACCTACATTAAAATTTCTTCAAAACCACGCAATTCCCAAAAAGTTGTGTTTGGGGCTATTGCAATTTAAAAAATCTTATCTTATTAAACGAGCAATTCTTATATATTTGTTTATAAATTTATTTCGGGGTCTCGCTAACGACTCTAACGATTTTGATGAAAATTTGCATATAGGAGTTTTTTGCATCAGGAATCGAATGCGCTAGGTCTTATATCTGCAAAAATGCGCATAAAATTAGAACTCTGAACTTCTTTTATATACCACCTTTGAAGTTACTAAGTATCGGCGAATAGACACATTATAGATATCTTATCTTATTAAACGAGCAATTCTTGTATATTTGTTTATAAATTTATTTCGGGTATCTCGCTGATGGCTCTAATGATTTTAGGAAAATTTGCATTAGGGGTTTTTTGACGTCAGGAATCGAATACGCTAGGTCGTATGTCTGCAAAAATTCGCATTAACTCAGAAAAATGCGCATAAAATTTAAACCCTGAACTTCTTTTATATACCACCTTTGAAGTACTAAGTATAGGCGAATAGAAAATATACAAGAATTGCTCGTTTGATAAGATAAGATTTAACAAACATAAATCATTAACAATGCATCAGGTGATATAATTTTCAACTTATTTCTTTATTCAAACACCAAACGTAACTAAAACATTATTTTTGTGCTGTTATTAACCGTTCTGAAAACCTTTTCACCAGTTTCTGCATTCTTTAATAAGGTAAGGAGATTCAATGCGGGAATATCTTTACTGTAAGTTTCAAAGTTTGTTATCCTGTGCAAAAGGGCCAAACCCCCTCGTACCCCTCGACCTCAAGTTACGCCACTGGATACGAGCCAACCCACACAAAATGGGGTCAGTTTCATGATGGTGACCCCATGTAACTTTGCAATCAATGTATCTCAAAATCTTTTTTAATCATTTAATATAGAACTTAGTAAATACTTTTAGAGATTGTAATGATCACGTTGAAATGATAAGTTCGGGACAAATAAAAGAAAACCTTAATAATTAAGAACTATGCAGCAATCTCTTGGAAGCTCATTCTATAGCTAAAAATAGGAAAAAAAGTACATATAAACATAGGCCCGAAAATGCTTTGTTTCTAAATATCCACCATTTTGTTTTTTGTACAAAATAATTCATATCTAGAGAAATGTTTGACTGATTGAGTTCAAACTTGGCATGGAGTCTGTCCTAACAATGATATATCTCAAGAAAAATAGGCGATTAAAGGCATGCGTTTCAAAATGGCGGCTGTTTGAAAATTTCAAACCTAAATTACTAAAAAAACCAAAAATTAAAAAAAAAATTTAGGACACCTTTTCTGTAGCCCTTTTGATTCCTTTTCGGATGGTCTCACGGTCAAAACAATCAGATGAAGGATAATGATTGCATATTACTCCTTGTTTAGCTATAACCGATGTATACGAGCACAATATTAATTTAGCTAAATCTGGAAAAGTTTGGAATCATACTTTGGCATCAGAAAGACACTGAGGCTGATTTTTTGGATTGATTTCAAGTGAATATAATTGATTTAATAAATTTGTTCTTAAAATTAATAGATTCTAGATGAGCCATGTATTGTCATTTTACATGAAATGGATATTAGGTTTAATAAACTACAAGAAGCATTTTGAGTTAATGCAACTGTCTGCAGTTTCCATAATCAATGTTCTGCCGAAGCAGAATGAGGAGCAGGGTTATTCTACTCTAGTTCTACATTTAGAACTTCCAGCACAGTTTCCCAGGTTCGAGCATAGTTGCTGGCATTCAGTTTCTTTGTGATAAGCTACTACCATCCGGTTTAATTATTGACCGACATTAAGTTCAGCTGTACAGGAAAAAACAAACAAAATAAAACAAACAAATAAAAGATGCTTAACCCTTTCACGGCTATGCCCGTTTATCTTCGTTCTGCCGCTGCTATATTGTAATGCTATGCCCGTATATAAGCATTTCAACTTCATGTGCTATGCACGTTTTAAAAATTTATTGTATTCGTATTATTTTTTGCTGATAAGTGCTGTTCTCTACTAGATATTATAAGAATTACTGGATTGAATAGTCCTATGTCACTAAAACAAGTATGAGTGTTACAATACAGAGTGCAGTGCTATTCTCTACTAGATATTATAAGAACTATGGAATTGAATCCTCCTATGTCA